>PVHP010055089.1:0-10249 GCA_004024765.1 Zapus hudsonius | reverse complement strand
GGACTCAAGGGGAGACTCCATCCTGGCAGGGAAAACGATGGCATGAGCAGAGGGTGGACATCACCTCTGCCACAGCACTGCAAACAGCGGCAGGAAGGTGTGCCAAACACTGGCAAGGGGAAGCTGGCTTATAACCCCATAAGCCTGCCCCCAACAACACAGCTTCATCGAGGTTGTAAAACCCAAACTGCCATCAGCTGAGTATCTATCTATCAGAACACATCCAATTGTTTGTGGAGGACACCTGTATCAAACCATGACACCCAATAACAGATGTATCATAATTGTACTAGGGGATATATCTTTCCTGTATGACTAGTTGTGAAGCTTGCAGGGTCCATTGCTGGTTAAGGCCACTGATGACTTCTCCTTCAGCTGGCTAAAAGAACTTTTCAGCACTAAGGCCACTAGAGGAAGACCCTACCTTGAAAAACAAACACAAAGGAGGAGAAGGCATCTAGCTCAGTTCTAGCTTAATTTCTCTCTTTCTTTTTTTGCAGCTAAAGCATGTGGTGTCTTCAGCAATAGGGTCTTACCATCCAGCTCTGTTGGGCAACCAAGAGCTGTGGCCTGTATTTTGGGGGGAGCTTCACTGGCCAGTACCTCACTGGCAGGTATCCCATCCCTAGCACTGATATTTTTCTGAGGCACCCTATGGCTTTTGGGCATAGCATTTATACCCCCACCATTCTTCATCAAAAAAAGAGAATAAAAAGTACAAAATTATGAGTAAACCCCACCTCCAGCATGAAAAACAAATGACAAATTTCAAACTTTTTATCATTAAACATCTGTTAAATGATAAATAAATCTGTCTGCATAGATATTAATGTTTTTTCATTATGATCAGGAAATTTGATTGTTGAAGGGCTTGCTTCTAAAGATAAATAAGATAATGAATTTAAGTCATCAGTAATAGCATTTCATTTTCTGAATAATAGCTTAGAAATGGCTATATGCTTTTGTTTGTGGGGGTGAAAGGGTCTTCATTTTTTAATTGTAAAAACTAGTGATTTTAATAACAATCTCTGGAATTCCAATCTGATTACATAAAGTAAAATAATGTGGTTAGTATTTCTATAGTACAAAGACTATGTATTATATGCATGTAATAATCCCATAGTATTGCCATTATATCCAGACATAGCAGCCCAGTCATGCATGTAAAATATAGTTGTGTTTAGATAGCCTCTAAATCCTGACCTGACTTCTGTTTTCTACTCTCAGGAAAGGCTGAAAAGTACAATTGCAAGGAGAAAAAAATAACTATTAATAAGAAATCATGTAGAACATGAAAAAAATAGCCTGTCATTTACATTCTGCCTTTGCTAGTCTGTGGACAATATAAAGAAAAAAAAATCTTATTTGTAGCCCAGGGCCCTTTGTCTTCCATTAGGATTGCCACAAAACTGACTTTCACTATGGCTCTAAAAGAGACCACAAAGTGCTTCTTCTCTCTTGATACTTTACTTTGTTTTCCAAAGAATTAGTGATTTCTCTTAACATGCAATCAAAATGTGATTACTGATGGAGGTTTAGATCATGACAAAAATGCAATAAAAATTTATATAAGTAAAATTAAGATTTTCCTCCAGAAAATGGGTATGTGTAACACATCAGTGATTACTTTTAGTTTCTTTCATAATTATGTAACAATAAGTAGTAGCTGATTCGAGTTTTTAAGCACATTTATAAACTTTGAAAATAAATATGAGTCTCTGGTCATTACTAATCTTATATGAATTAATTTTTAATGAATTTTTTGCCATATTATTAGGTATAACATTTTGGAAAATATTTCAAGCATATGGAAAATAAACTGACACATTCTTTCATCCACAGAAATCAACCCAAATTCATGAAAAAGAATAAAGATTGAGTTATCACTATATATTTCTTCATTTATTACTTTTATTTATCACATCTTGATAAATGGTAAGTAGTTGATTCTCCCTGCCCTGTTATGTGGTATTCATCAACTTTTAGAGTGTATATATTCCCACCATAGCTTATTTCAAAGTCACTGAACATTGAGTTTCAGAAACATGCCAATATTCAGCTGTCATTTGATGATGCAGTCTGGTTTCTAAATTCTACTGTCTGGAATCAAGGGATAAAAGAATGTTCAGGAATATTCCACTGCTTGGAATGTTCACATTATAAAAAATGAGGGGCAGGCAAGGGCTCAGACAGGTGGAGGTGTCAAAAGCCAGACCATGAAGAGCCATGAATGACTTTCTAAGAGATTTAGATACCATAGAATTTGTCAGGTATTGACTTCATTGCTGTAGTGATCAATGGTACACTGAAAGAATCCAGAGAACAGACAATATCCATGGTAATATTGGCTGGGTTCTATAAATAACTCAGAAATGATGATGTCTCTATGTAAATATCAAACATGAGATACCAGAATTATACTACTAAAGACTAAAGGTAAATGTAAATGTGACCATGATATTTTATAGATATCCTAATAAGAGATAATGATACCATAGTCCAAACTGTAATACTCAGGTTGGGATTTCTTATGTAGACTAGTAGAAGCTGATCATATTCATTACCAGGTAATTTTGTGTTATTCTTGGTATTATTTTGAAACTCACTCCAAATGTGGCTGAGAGATCTTCAGGAATCTGATAAAGAGATGATAGTTAAGTCAAGGTTTCTCTAAATAGGATATAATGGTACAAAACATATAGTTGAGAAATCTTGCTAGGAACCAGATATGTAAGAAGTTGTTATAGTGTAGTACAGACTACCTGATCATCACTATCCAAATGGATAAGGAAGGTGTGCCTAGCCCAGTGTTGACACATATTTTATAGGTATCAGGCTTTACTTTTGGAATTCATACCTATGAGACAATACCATATTATCTCATTAGAAACTTATCAATAATGATTAAAATAATGTCACTTTTCTCCTCATTTGCTTGTGTACTATTAAAGCAATAGTATTTACATGATATTGGTCATAATCATTAGATCTTTTTGTATCCTGGCTGAAAGTTCATGCGTATTTAACGCTTGTAGTAGTGGAAGCACAAGCAGGGATCCAGGCAAATTTCACTGTCCATCACTGCAGTATTACCTGTGAACTTTGTTTGAAAGTATTTTCTTGAGAGTATAAGTTTTTTTCTGTTTTACAAGACTTCATGTGTGGGAGTATGTAAGGGTCTAAGTGGTACAGCTAGATTTGTAAATGATGCAATTGCATGAAGAACTGAATGAAATGTATCAAGTAAGTATTCTAGGATGTGTTTTGCTAAGATGTAAATACACAAGACATAGTGAATCAAATAGGTTGGCAAGTGGTATTTTGCTAGGATCTGCATAATGGCTGATGTTATATGTGGTATGTATAACAACTGATAAGAAGCTACATTACAGTATATGGTGTCTTACCTTCATATACTTAGGTAAGTGATGATGGTGTCCTTAACTCTTCTTAGCACCTTGGTTTTCTACAGGTGTTCTGGTAAGAAATGATAGAATCCATGCAAATTCTATTGCCTGTACACATGCATAAATATTTTATATGTTAGGAAAAACTATAATAAAGCTATCCATACAGACGGATTGATTGTATCCTGCTTCACTGTCATTGCCACACAACTCTCAGGCCAGCAGTAGCATAAGATATTTTGTAAGTATACAATCAAAAGTTAAAGTCTCCAGTTAGCCTTAAAGTGCCCCTTAATATGTATGGTTAAGGGAGTGGCACGTATGTTCACAGAGCATGCTGTATTCCAAAACATACTTTGCTTGTATTTTTTCAGGTAATCTTCAACATACCACAGTGATTTCGAAAAGATATTGACAGAATATTACCAATCACCAGGTAAGTGAAAAAGCAGTCATAACCCAATACAGAGTACCTAATCAGGTATATAGAGATTTAAGGAAAGTGTAGCAATGTAAATATTTTTTGCAGATATCTGTTGAGATCGAGGGAATTTTACAGGTATGTGATGACTCCCAATTTGCTCATTGGAGACCATATTATTAATACATGTGCGTTGGATGAGTGTTTTAAGATCTCATATAGAGAGGGGCGGAGCAAGATGGTGGATGAGTAACAGCGTCACCAGGACTCTCTCCATAAAGGTTTGATTTTCCAGCTGGGATCCAAACTTTGGACACCAGCTGGACCTGAGCCTGGGCCCTCCCTCCCCCCCAACTCCTGTGCCAGCACACACGGGGTTCCCCAATGGCTCTCTGCTCCATAGAGGAGTGGAGAGCCAAACCCTCCCACACCCCAAGCTCCCGCCATTGTCCCCTCGTGGCAGGTTCCTAGCCTGCACCGCCAACTGAGCCGCTTCCCCTCGCAGGGCTCCCCTCCCTCCAGCACCCGATCCTTGAACAAGCTTCTCTCTTCCAGCACTGGATCCTCAGACAAATTTCTCTCCATGACCCCCCCACATACACAGGGAGACGCGATCCTTGGGCAACCTGACCTAGCTTGGTTCCGGGGCCAGACCTCAGGCGGGTGCCTGCCAGCAGGGCATGGGCTGTCTCTCCGTGGAGGTTTGATTTTCCAGCTGGGATCGAGGCCCCGAGTCGCAGCCGGACCTGAACCCAGGCCCAGCTTCTCCCCAGCTTCGGGACCACCACAGGGTTCCCCAGCGGCTCTCTGCTCCTCAGGGGAACACAGAGCGGAACCCTCCCCCACTACAAGCTCCCGACATTGTCTTCTCAATTCGGTACCAAGCATGTGCCTCAGATTCAGCAGCTTCCCCTCACGGGGCCCCCCTCCCTCCAGTATCCGATCCTCAGGCGCCTTTCTCTCAACGACCCCCCCCCCCACATACACAGGCAGACGCCATCCTTGGGCAACCTGACCTAGCATGGATCTGGGGCCAGACCTCAGGCAGTTGCCTGGGAAACTCTGCAGAGGCCGGTTCAGACAGGTACCTGCAAGGAGGGCACTGGTGGCCTCGGCAAATACCAGGGATCACACGCCACTGTCAGGAAGTAAAGTGGGCTGAAAAGCACTCCCCAGGGTGCTTGAGTCCCACTCACCTACCTGGACATGGGAAGAAACCAATGAAAAAAACCCACAGAAATTAAAGATTGATCTCCCCAACTCAGGGCCTCTAGTCCCATTATGGAACAAGAGAGTGACAAGGAAATGGAGACAGCAAAACTATAATCCCAAAGAGAATAATATGAATCCTGACCACAACTGCAATGCAAACATGAAGCAGTTGATGGCTGCTATGGAAATTATGAGAAAAGACATGAATGAGATGAAGCTTTCTAAATCAAGCATAGACTCCAGACTGAATTTAATGGAGAGAAATATGAATGAATTCAGAAACAAATTAAGTGAATTGAAGATGAGTCAACTAAGGAAGGAGCTAGACAATCAATTGATTAAATTTGATGAGGACTTAAAAAAACTTAAAAATGATTATCAGGAATCCCAAGAAAAAACAAAAATAGATTGGAAATTGGATCTCACCAAAGAATTGGAGACTATAAACAAAATTATAGCAGAAACCAGTAATGAAAAGGAGATGCTAAAAACTTCCCTTGAATCAATCGGTCCCAGAGTTGACAATCTGGAGGACAGAATATCAGAAGTTGAAGACAAGTCAGAAGGAATTAATAAGGATGTCATAGGCTTCAATAACTTCAAGAAATCAAATGAGCAAAATTTGAGGGATCTATGGGATACCATAAAGAGGCCCAATATTAGAATCATGGGGATCCCAGAGGGAAAAGAAGCCCAGGCTAAGGACATAGGAAATATCTTCAACAGAATTATTCAGGAACACTTTCTCTATTTAACAACTTTCAAGGGACCCAGAGGACTCCAAACAGACAGTACATGAAGAGGAATTCTCCAAGACACATTTTAATTAAGATGCCTAACATAGAAAGCAAAGAGAAAATACTCAAAGCAGCTAATGGAAAGCAAACCATAACTTATAAAGGAAAATCCATCAGACTTACCTCGGACTTCTCATTAGAAACCATGAAAGCCAGAAGGGTTTGGAATCATGCTTTTCAGGGCCTAAAGAAGTATGGCTTTCAACATAGACTACTGTACCCAGCAAAGCTATCCATCATGATAGATGGAGAAGTGAAAGTGTTCCATGAAGTAAACCAGCTCTACGACTATTTGAAAACAAAGCCAAAATTTCAGAAGATCCTGCAAGAGATATCCCACACAGAAGAAACAAGAAATCTACCTCAAAAGAGTACCAGAGATCAGACATGACAACCAAAGTCAGTGCGCTAATAACAGCAGCAGAGACAACAACCCCCATTAACCCTTCATCATGGCAGGGCTTAAAGCAAACCTCACAGTTGTATCACTGAATAAAATGGACTTAATTCCCCTATAAAAAGACACAGACTTGCAGGGTGGATTAAAAAAATGGACGCTTCCATCTGCTGCCTTCAGGAAACACACTTTACCTCTAAAGACAGCAATCTTATCAGAGTAAAAGGATGGAAAACTGTTTATCAGGCATGTGGAAGTAAAAAGCAAGCAGGTGTGGCTACATTAATCTCTGACAAAATATATGTTACATCAAAATCAATTAAAAAGGATAAGGATGGTCACTTCTTACACATCAAAGGAATGATCCAATAGGAAGATATCACCATCATCAACATATATGCACCAAATTTGGGTGCAACACAGTTCATAAAGGAAACCCTACTCAAAAATAAAGCAGAAATAGACTCTAATTCCATCATAGTAGGAGACTTTAATACACCTCTATCAACTCTAGACAGATCAACCAAACAGAAGATCAGCAGGGATATAGCAGAGCTTAATGACACCATTGACCAGCTGGGGATAACAGATATTTACAGAACGTTCTACCCTAAAGACACAGAATATACATTCTTCTTGGCAGCACATGGGAATTTTCTAAAATTCTTCACATTTTAGGACACAAATCTTCCCTAAACAAATTCAGGAAGATCGATGTAGTTACTTGCATTATATTAGACCATAGAGCATTAAAGATAGAAGTTAACAATGGAACAGGATCCAGAAAATACACAAATTACTAGTGTCTGAATAAGTTGCTCCTAAAAAATGATTGGGTCATCCAAGAAATAAAACACAAAATTCAGAATTTCCTAGTAATAAATAATGATGATAAAACATCATATCAGAACTTATGGGACACAATGAAGGCAGTCCTGAGGGGAAAGTTCATCATGCTAAATGCCTTCATATCAAAGACAGACAGGTCTCAAATCAATCACCTAACCCCCCACCTAAGATCATTGGAACAGATGGAAAAAGCTAACCCAAGGAGCTCAAGACAAAAGGAAATAATTAAAATCAGAGCTGAGATTAATGAATTGGAAATAAAGAAAACAATTTAAAAAATAGATACATCAAAGAGTTGGTTTTTTGAAAAAGTTATTAAGATTGACAAACCCCTGGCCAATCTAATTAAATGAAGAAATAAGAAAGCCCAAATCAACAAAATCAGAAAAGACAATGGTGAGATCACAACAGATACTGAAGACATTGGAAGAATCATCAGGTAATACTTCTAAAACCTCTACTCCACAAAGTTAGAGAACTTGTAAGAAATTGATACGTTTTTCGACACCTACCAACTGCCAAAGCGTAACCCAGAGCAGATAAAAGCACTAAATAAACCTATCACATCCACAGAGATTGAAGATGTAATCAAAAAACTTCCCAAAAGGAAAAGCCCAGAACCAGATGGTTACTCATCTGAATTCTACCAAGCCTTCATCACAGAGCTGAAACCACTCTTTCTGAAGCTTGTTAGAAACATAGAAAAAGAGGGAAGGGTTCCAAACACCTTCTATGAAGCTACCATTGCCCTAATCCCCAAACCAGGCAAGGATGCAACAAGAAAAGAGAACTATAGACCCATATCACTGATGAACTTAGATGCAAAAATCCTAAACAAGTCCTAGCAAACCGGATGCAATGCTACATCAAAATATTATCTACCCTGACCAAGTTGGCTTTATCCCTGAGATGCAGGAATGGTTCAACATACGCAAGTCGATAAATGTGATACATCACATTAATTGGCTCAAACACAAAAACCACATGGTTATCTCAATAGATGCGGAGAAGGCCTTTGACAAAATTCAACACCTCTTCATGTTCAAAGCTCTCGAAAGAATAGGCATAGATGGCCTATTTCTCAATTTAATAAAGTTAATTTACAAATCTCCTAAAGCACAGATCATTCTCAATGGGGAACGACTCAAGGAGTTCCCACTCAATTCAGGAACAAGACAGGTGTGTCCACTCTCACCTCTGTTCTTTAACATAGTGCTTGAAGTTCTATCCCAAGCGATAAAACAAGAGAATGGCATAAAAGGGATACAAATCAGAAAGGAAGAAATTAAACTATCCCTCTTTGCAGATGACATGTTCCTTTATATATCAGACCCTAAGAATAGTATCAGTAACCTCTTGAAGGTGAATAATGCCTTCAGCAACATGGCAGGATATAAAATTAACACACAAAAATCAGTAGCCTTTCTTTATGTAGAAGACAAGCTGACAGAAACAGACATCAGAGAGACTGTCCCATTTTCTATAGCCTCAAAGAAAATCAAATACCTTGGAATATCACTAACCAAGTTGTAAAGGATTTATATAAGGAAAATATTGAAACACTCAAGAAGGAAATAGAGGAGGACATGAGAAGATGGAATGATATTGCATGTTCATGGTTAGGGAGAATCAATATAGTAAAAATGGCAATCCTGCCAAAAGCGATTTACAGATTCAATGCTATGCCGAAAAAAATCCTAACCTCTTTCTTGACAGACATAGAAAAAATAATCTCTAAATTTATATGGAAGGGAAAAGACCTCGGATAACCAGAACTATTCTAAGTAAAAATCCTACTCAGGAGGTATCACCATGCCTGACTTCAAAACATACTACAAAACCATAGTAACAAAAACAGCATGGTACTGGCATAAAAACAGAAAGACAGATCAATGGAACAGAATTGAATACCCAGCTTTGAATGGAAGTAACTTCCTTTATTTGGTCTTTGAAAAGGGGGCCAACAATGTATGCTGGGCCAAACATAGCATCTTCAACAAATGGTGCTTGACAAACTGGATAAACACATATAAATATGAAATTAGACCCACTCCTTTCACCGTGCACAAAAATCAACTCCAAATGGATCAGAGACCTTAATATAAATCTGGCAACCGTGAACACCCTGGAAGAAAAATAGGAGGAACTCTACATGAAATTGGAGAAAATTTCCTGAGCAAATCTCCAGCAGCCCAGGAAATACGACAAACACTTAACCAATGGGACCTGTTCTGGCTCAGAAGCTTCTGTACAGACAAACAGAACATACGCAGAGCCAATAGACCCCCTTTAAATTGGGAAATGATTTTTGCAAGCTACAACTCAGACAGAGGCCAAATTTCCAAAACCTACAGGGAACTCAAAAAAATTAATAACAAAAACCCAAAATTAAACAATCCTTTAAAAATTTAAAAAAAAATGCTCCCTCAGAAAATGGGGTACTGATCTCAACAGAGAATTCACAGAGGAGGAAACACAAATGGCCTTGACTCATTTAAGAAAGTGCTCAACATCCTTTAGCATCAGGGAAAGCAAATCAAAACCACAATGAGATACCATCTTACCCCCTGTCAGAATGGCAATCATAAAGAAAACCAAAAACAGTCCTTTCTCGTGAGGATGCGGGGAAAAAGGAACCTTCATTCACTGCTGGTGGGATTGCAAACTTGTTAAACCACTTTGGAAAGCAGTGTGGAAAATTCTAAACAGAATGGACATAGACCTTCCAATGGACCCAGCTATCCCTCTACTAGGCATGTATCCACACGATGTCACCTCTCAACACAGAAACATTTGTACAACCATATTTATAGCAGATCAATTCATAATAGCCAAGAATTAGAATCAATCCAAATGCTCATCCATGGAGGAATGGACAGAGAAACTGTGGTATATTTACAGGATGGAATTTTACTCACCTGAAAGGAAAAATGAAATATTGAAATTTAGGAAAAAAATGGTCTGACTTCGAGCAGATCTTACTAAGTGAACACTCAAAAGAACAGAGAATTGAACGCAGCATACTCTCCCTCATATGTGGTCCTTAACCAGGATAACCATTATCTCTATGCAGACTAGTAGAAGTGAAAGGTTATGAATGAGGTGTTGGGGAAGGGGGAGGGGAATGGCTTAAGCATGAGGCTAAACCAAATTAGGTTCAAAAACA
>PVHP010055088.1:0-10249 GCA_004024765.1 Zapus hudsonius | reverse complement strand
ATGGAGATTGGTTAGAAAGAGAGGGTCATTGGATTTGCAACACAGTTTTGTTTTTGAAAAATGGCCATTGGCGTGTGAAGCAGGTGTGCAAGGTTGCCTGCATGGAGCCCGATGGAGCCATGAGGATGAACTGTGGGTTGCAATGGAGACCCAGTGAATTCCAGGACTATGGATGGGTGCCAAGGCGAGCTGCCAGTACAGGATGACATTTTCCCGGACTGTGAGTAGCTGAGCTGGAGGGGCGGAATTAAATCTCCAAGAGACTTGTGTTTTTGGTTAAGAATAATTGAGCATGGAGTTAGAGATTGATGGTGCCCTGTTTGTTTTAAATCTTGTATTGGTCAATCTGTTTTTGCTGTGCCTCATGTTTTGCATTGTGAATGTTCTGTGCCATTATGGGTTTATTTTTGGTATTATGGCTCAGTTGAAAGCTGAGGGGACTTAAGAGTTGAGCTGAACACATTGTGTTTATATCTTGTATGATTATTAGTTTGTGGGGGCCAGGGGCGGACTGTCATGGTTTGATACAGGTGTCCCCCACAAACAATTGAATGTGTTCTGATAGATCAATCCTCAGCTGATGGCAGTTTGGGTTTTACAACCTCAATGAAGCTGTGTTGTTGGGGGCGGGTTTATGGGGGTTATAAGCGAGCTTCCCCTTGCCAGTGTTTGGCACACCTTCCTGCCGCGGTTTGCAGTGCTGTGGCAGAGGTGATGTCCAGCCCTCTGCTCATGCCATCGTTTTCCCTGCCAGGATGGAGTCTCCCCTTGAGTCCGTAAGCCAAATAAACCCATTCCCCCATAAGCCACTTTTGCTTGGGTTCTTTCTGTGCAGCAACTACAAAGCTGACCGCAACAGTAACCAAGACTCAAAAGGCAACATATAAATCTCACTGTTGGTATATGTCATAAAAATGAAAATGGTCCCCATGAGAGTGAAAAAGAAATTTAAAAGAAGGGGAAAGATGTGAGGAAAATTAGAGAACCTATGTGTGATGGTTAATCTCATTTCTCAACTCAACAGAATTTAGAATCAACATGGAAGAAAATCTCCAGGCATATCTGTGAGGGGTTTTCTAGATTAAGTTAATTGAGGTGGAAGACCCACGCCAAAAGTGCCATTCCATGGACTTGGGTCCTAGAGTTCATAGAAAGGAGAAAGCTATTGGAGCATCAGCACTCTCTGTGACTGCAGATTGAAACCTTCCCTCTTTATTCTGTCAGTGTATTCTGCCATAGCAATGAGGAAAACAAACTAATCCACAAAGTGACAAGGAAGTAGAAAGGAGAATACTAGGGACAGGCAGTATAAATAGGGATGGGCCAAAGGAGTTATGGAGTGGAGTAGGGAAAGGGTCAACCAAAACAATTAATATTTGAAAATACCATCAAGAAAACTGTCATTTAGTATGCTACTTTAAAAATAAATTTGAGGGACTGGAAATACATCTCAGTGGTTAACGGTGCTTGTTTGCTTGCTTGCAAAGCCTTATGATGGCCTGGGTTCAATTTCCTAGCTACTCAAATAAAGCAAGATGCGTGCAAAGTGGCACATGAAATTGGATTGCATTTGCAGTGGCTGGGAGGCCAAGTCACCCATTTTCTCTCTCTCTGTCTCTCTCTGTCTCGTTCTCTCTCTCTCTCTCTCTCTCTCTCTCTCTCTCTATATATATATATATATATATATATATATATATATATATATATATATATATATATGTATGTATGTATATATATAACAGTTATATGATGCTATATTTATATAAGAAAATGAGAAAATTTAAGAATTAGAGATACTTGTGTCTATACTTTCTTGTCCTTTTTTATGGTTTAGAGAGACTTTATTAGATTAAGAGAAGGAAGAAAGAGGAAGTACAGAGACCTACCAACATGGGAAAGGCACGAATAGGTAGAGCCCATGTGGGAAGCTTTCCAGGAAAATTGGAAAAATGCCAGAGCTTAAAGAAATACACACCACATGGGAAGTGGAACTTAAGGATGGAAGCCTTTTGCCTTCACATTAGGGAAAAAAAGTTAAGATGTCAGATAATAAAATGATGGGGGATGTGTAAAGGGGGGTACTTACCAGAGAAGGAACCAGGGGTTTCAGGCCTCAGGATAGATGACCAGCCAAGAAGAGGCCTTTCCCACCCAGGAAGCATCTACTTATAATCTATCTTTCTGGGCTTCACTATCAGGCTCACATGAGTTCTGAGATATGCAATATAAGGATAAATCAAAAGGTATTTAAATCATGGCTACTTATGAAGGAAGAAAGGAAATAGGGTAATTAGGATTAGAAGAGAAGTTGGACATTACATGAGGCATCTTATTTTATTTTAACATTGAAACAAGTAAAGATTTTATATAAATATAAAACAAATTTAAATAAGAAAGAAATTCTTAAAATCAGAAATAAATGAAATTAAGTATATAATGTTACTACCATAACTGCAAAAATAATTATTTTAGGGGACATTAAAACATGGTCATTTGATTATAGATCCTTAATGGTATATAACAAAAAGAGGGAAAAACATTAAAAAGTAACTACAGAGGATTCTCAAATTGTTTTTCTTAATCATTTTGTTCATGATATCAATTAGTTTCAGTAAATACTTTATTATTATTACTTGTTAGTAATAATCACTTTTATTACTGTTTAAATACATATATATGTGAAGAGTGATTGTATTTGTTTAATGACAGAATAGTTTCAATATAAGTTAAAAAAGAGGATGGGGAGGGGGGCTATGAGGAATTGGGGATAACAACTCATTGGTGGCCCACTAAACAATGTAATTCATTATGGACAATAAAAGAGGCATATAATTAAGAAATAAAGCTCATAAAATAAAATTGACAAAATAATTACAAAATTATAATCTGTTTCGCTAGCTTTGTGTAATGAATAGGGAAGAAAGACTGTGTTCTACATATTGAGATCTAGCAGCAGGCCAAAAAGGATATCCACCAATAATATCTAAAGAGCCCAGAAGGAAAACATACAAGTAAATTTGCAGTCACAGTTCAGTCAGTAGTATCCAGCAGGTTGGATAAATTCAATGGTAATCTAAGTACAGTTTCTCTATGAAGCAGAACATAAAGGATTAATTTTGAAATGAAATATATCGAGTATGGAAAACATAGAGATAGTTCCTATGCCTAAAAACAGAGTAATGAACTTTGAACAAGAAGCAAGAAACAAAGATATAAAGAGTAATGAACAGAGCTTTCCAGAGATACATGAAGACCCAAGTTGGCAGACAAAGACAGATAAATAGAAACCTGGTTAAACTAATTTTCAAGTGACTAATTTCTAAATATATGTATATTATACAAGTATAATTTTTACTTCTAGAAACAGAATCTTACAAGTATTCCTTTTTGTCAGAAAACAGTTTTTATACAAACAAAATTAGCCTTGCATCACTCAACTTTCTATTCTGCCACATTGAATAGCTATTAATAAAGTATATGTCTATTGCTAAACATGTATAAAAACAAAATGAATGAGAAATATTAAAAAAATATAATAGTAGACAAAAAATGAACTAAGAGAATTCAGGAAGAATTAAATCTGATTAGACAGAATTAGTTTTCAAGGCACAATGTAGACTGCCAGCCCTGACCAGGATAAATGGAGTCAGGGTATACTGGTGCCTCACACCCGTGTGGCAATATGGAATTGGAATAGGAAAATAATGTTTAAAATATAAGGTAGATCTCATTTGTCCAAATAATAAAGTCTAAGACATACTTAACCAATAATATATGGAAATATCCATCAAAAAAGTATAAATTTTAAATGGAAAATCCAAAAGAATTATAAAAGAAATACAAACCATTTTTCCTAATGGAAAGATGTCATATTTAAAAACATGTTCATTCTTTCCAGATGAGAAATTTTAATTTATGTCTAATCCAAAGCACATAAGTAGTAAACAAACCTACACAAATTGTTTCTGAAGTATAGTAAGAGGAATGAACATTTTGAATTTATGCTACTAGACATTAAAACAATTAAAAACTTTGATAACAGAAATATAATACATTAGTGAAATAAATTGGAATTCTTTGAGATATAACAATGATGTCAGAATGCAGAATGCACTTACAATAGATTATTTAATTATGAAAATGCTATTGTAAGTAAACATTTCCTAATACTTAAGTTGGAATACATAGTACAAAAGGTGATTTCAAAAAAATTTAATGAGTATCTATTGAGTAGGAGGAACCTTTTTAATTCTTAACATTAGTAAATAAGCTACATAAATTTGATCACATGTAACTTAAACTTACATATGTCAAATGGTATCATAAGTAAATTAAGACAAATAATAAGTAGGAAAATATTTAAAACATCCAAAAAGTAAATTATAATAACATATAAGACATATGTAAAGTGGAAATAAATATTTCATAAAGTAGAAACATGAAATAAAACACAAATTAAAAAAAAAGATTAATTTTACCACTGAAAAACTATATTTTAATGACTGAAATAATTTTATCCTGAAATAGGCACTTATACAACTATTTTAGGAAAGTAGATTGCACAATCTTCTGAAATTAAACTTGCTATTATGCATTTACCCTGCTCTACTCCTAAATAAATCTATAAAAATATGTACTTAACTTTGAATCAGCAATGCAAGTTCCAACACTTATAAAAAGGAAATAAGATATTTTAGGGGAGATATAATGTGATAACAGTAATAATAATACCTTAATATTTATTGAGAATTTATAATATACTAGACATTCTTCTATACATGACCTTTTTTCGTGTCCATGATGATCTTATAAAGCTCCAAATTAGAGATAAATAATATAGAGGAATAGAAGATAGGTAACTTGTCAAGGTCACAAAGTCACAGATCATCAAAATCAGGATTCAAATTCAGACCCATGTAATTCCAGAGGTTAAATCCTTTAACTACCCCCCATTGTTGCTTGTTTGGTTTTTTAGTTGCTGAGGATCAAACTCTTTAATGGTTTGAGTTATACAGAAAATATAATAAAATAATAAAATAATAAATTGTCATACTGTCGTGTGAAAGTATGCTATATAGTCACTAAAACTGTATGCAAACTAGATAGTGATAACTTTCTACTACTGAGAAATTGTTTGATATTTATAGCATGTGTCCATATATTTTTAAATGTATGACATTTTAAAAGAAAAAAAAAAAGAATTACCTACCTATGTGACAACAGAAAATAATGGAGAAAACAGACACAAGATCAAACTTATTCCATTTTTCCACCATAGCATGCCTGTTCTTCTGACCCTATACAAGTAGCATCTCAGACACCATTTGAGCTGGCTGCTGAAGTCATGCCCACTGTGAAGTGGCAGCTAAGATCATTGCTGGTGGCATCGTGAGACCTCAGTAAATCCTTGTTTCCAGAAATTGTCCTACCATTTTTCTACCCTATATCTCATTTACATCTAATGGTTCTATAATCATTTAATTACCTGAATTGCTTTATCTATGTACTTTTCAACATAAGTCAAATACCAGATTGACTTCTGACTTTCTTACTTGACATTGATTAACACAGGATTTAATGTCAGGTATGCTGGTTCAGAGATGTCAAAGGCACCACAGTTTCCTGAGAATATTGTTTATATATTGCTGTGAGGAATAACATTTAGGTTTTCTTAAGCTATTTTTGGCAGTAGTTTAGTACATCAGAAAAGAGGTTCTGTATTAATAATTGTAAATAGAATATATACTGGTACTCATTAACCCTATTAAATTAACCCAATAAATCAGAGGTGTTGTACCTCAATGAAATACTGTATTTAAGTGTCTTTGGAACCTACTCAGGGGACTTTGGTCATCAGGCATTGAGATTTGTAGTTAATGAGTCAACTGGCATATTTTTTATAATAATTAACATTGCTATTATTTAAAGACAGATATATTAAAACAGAATTAAATTGAAGAGTAGATTAAGCAGAATTCAAACTAAGCCAAATTCAAAGCCTAGAAAAGAGGGAAGCAAAGTGAGGGATCATAGTAATAATAAGACCTTGTATTTATATAGCTTTCATCCTCCTACAAGCACAATGTGGATGTGAACAGCATGTATAAGTAGATGAAGAAGGAAATGCAGTTTTAGTTTCTCAAGTCTAGGTTTCAAAACCTCTCACAAAGAGACTAGCAAATTGAGACTCAAAATGTAAAACCATTTTGTAAAAGCTCCTTATAGAAACACGTATTTTTAAAAATGTTTGCCATTTTTGCTAATGGGCATGATTCCCCAAGTAAAGCCAAGATTTATGTGTCAAAGAGAAGGGAATTAAAATCAATAAACAAATAAGAAATGGAATATTACTGCAACTGTCCTTCACACATGATCATTAAAATCCCATCTTGTCCATGAAATTTTCCTAAATTGCCTCAGCTACAAGTGATCTCTGACCTCATTCAGTGTCATAGTCAGCCAGGTTTGGATAAATCTCCAAACGAGGCACAATTTTGGGGAGGAAAGTATTTATTTAAGCTACAGATCCATGGGAAGTTTAGGAAAAAAGTGTGTTACTGGCTCCTTTCACAGATCCAAGCAGAGACAGAGACAGTACCTCCAGAAGCAAGCAAGCAAACACACTGGAACACTGTAATTTACAAAATGCAGAACTGCCAGACTGGGGTTCTGGCTTTTCTTTTGCATATGTATCCCTAGTATTTTGCATCCAATTTAGAAAGGGTGTCATGACCCCAGGAGGTCAGGCCAAAGTGACACTTCCTCCAGCCATAAGCCTGGAGACAATTAACAATTTAATAAACACAATTATAATAAATTCTGTTGGGGGACATTTATTCAAAACTATCACATTCAGGCACACATTTAGCATATTATATTTTGTGCTGAAACTATTTACTTACATTTCCATCTTTCTCATCAAGCTACTAGAATCACAAAGGAATATAATCAAAACAAGATTTTTAGGTATTTGTCAAGTCTGCTTCTTCAGTGTGCCCACAAACCTATATATTAAAAAACCTGTGAGTTAATCTGTGCAGGTCTTTCATGTCTGGACTATGCCTCCTTTGAGGGAAGGGTCTCTGCTCCATGCCATATACCAAAGAATTTTATAGTATTCTAAGCACATAGTAGATTACTCAGTGAGTATTAAAAATGGCTAAATGAATGAAATAATTAAATACACCAGGTTACCTATATAAAGAATATAAAAAGTATTATAGGCAAGTGTCATGAAGTTCAGAGGAAATCAATCTTATGGGCTAAAATGACAGAAGTTTTCCTAAAGGTAGGTGTACCTTAAATTGGACTCTGAAGAAAATACAGTGTTCAGAGAAGGAAAATAGAAAATGAGGAAAACAGAAGAAAGACAGAACAATGACATAAAATAAAATGGTTTATATGCATATACATATATTTACATAGAAGAGTTATAAAATTCTAGAGTCCATGTATTTCTTCCTTGTTAAAATATGAAATTAGAGATCCTCCTATAGTTTCCAAATGTAACGTAGGTGAAAGTTGCTGGAACCTCTAGAAGGGTAAAACTAGGTGGGGATGATTAAGTCTTAAAGAAAGATGAATGCCTTCCTGATAGGACTATATTCACTTTCTCATGAGCCCTATAAGAAAATTGATATAATTAAGCCTGGCACCTATCTATCTCTTCCTACCTTACATGATCTCTCCTTTCCATATATTTTACCACCATTGTAATGCTACTTTCCATTATGTCCTCTTCAGATAGAGCAGATGCAAGTGCTGTGATCTTAAATGTCTATGACTATGAGTTAAATTAAATTTTTCATGAAATAACCATCCTCAAATACTTTAGCACTGTAATGTGAAGGGGATTGAAATAGATCTCTATTGGGATAGTGCTGCGGTCAGCTTTCTAGTTGCTGCACAGAAAGAACCGGAGCAAAAGTGGCTTGTGGAGGAATGGGTTTATTAGGCTTATGGACTCGAGGGGAGACTCCATCCTGGCAGGAAAATGATGGCATGAGCAGAGGGGTGGACATCACCTCTTCCAAAGCACTGGAAATAGCAGCAGGAAGGTGTGCCAAACACTGGCAAGGGGAAGCTGGCTTATAACTCCGAAAAGCCCACCCCCAACAACATAGCTCCATTGAGGTTGTAAAATCCAAATTGCCATCAGCTGAGGATCGATCATTCAGAACACATCCATTCATTTGTGGGGGACACCTGGATCAATGACAGATAGTTAAGCTTTTCTTGAGACAGGGTCTCAACCTGTAGGTCACGCTGGCCTGTAACTCACTATGTAGACAAGGCTGGTCTCAAACTCAGAACAATTCTCTATCAGCCTCAACAGTATTAAAATTACAAGCATGAGTCACCATGACAAGTTTGTCATAATTAATCTTGATTATCAGCATGATTATGTTAAAAAAAACAGCTTGGAGATTAATATAGGATAGCTCTGGATATGCCTATGAGAATTCTTTCAGGGAAAATTAACTTTAGGAAACAGATCCACTCAATGTTATAGCACCATATCATAGGATGGATCCTAGACAGAATAAAAGGCACAAATGAAGGTATTTTCTCTCTCTGCTTCCTGGTTGTCATGATGAAAGCTGCTTTGTTCCACCACACCATTCTTACCATGACCTATCGATAGAAACCTTTGAAATTGTGAACTAAAATAATGAATCCCTCCTTTTCAGTTGTTTTGTCAGCTATATTCTCACAGTGACAAATGTCTTACTAAAACACTCTTTAATGCATCATCAACAGATTTCACCACTGTTTTACTCTTATAAGAAACAAGTAATCTCATTTTATATCTGTACTCCCAGTTTAAAAATCCAAGCCTCACTTAGGGAATGAACCAAGACCTACAAAATACTTTCTGTAGGTTGAGGAAATACAACATTGTCAGTAGAAGAAAGTAAAATTTTACCCAAGCCCTCCTGATCAGTTACAGAAATGAAAATAAAAAAGAAATGAAAATTAAAATTATAATTGCCATAAGTATTTTGTACTACATCATATTTAAGTTATAGAGTACAAAAAGTCTAAGCATACCTCAAGGGACCTTGCCATGTATTTTGGTAAAGGAATACTGTGTCTCTAGTTGTACATGGCATAGCTAGAGTGTTAAGTAAAATTATAACCTAGCTATTGACTTCATTTGGAAATTAAGCATGACATAAGTAGATACAGTGTGGTGTCAAATTGTCAAATAGTAGGTTTTTGATAGCTACTCTTGATTTTCATCTTGGATCAAAACTTAACTAAATTAACTATGATACATGCCTCTGGGACAGTTTGTGAGGGCATTTCCAGGAAAAGTTAACAAGGGGAGTAAGAACTAGATTCGGGAGCCTCTATTCAGGTAGAAAGAATAGCGAGGAAAAAGCTGTGCTGCTTTTGTCTGACTGTCTTTACTCCTGGCTGGTGATAGCATGTATCCTGTTGATATTCTTTGCTATCATTGGAACAAAACTTCTTTAAGTTTCAACGTTGACCAAGGAGCTACAGGGATCACAGCTTCTTCATCCAGCAGGCAGCCATTGTTGGACTACCTACCCTGAATCCTATAATCCAATCTAAGAAATTCCCTCTGTAATATATTCATTCTTTATGTTGTGATCCAGTATAGAAACTTAATTAAAACACTTCCAAACACACATACACATATACTTACCAATTTTTGAAATGTTAAATCGTTTGTAGTTCTTAAGAATATAGAGACTCTATAATTTTTTCTCTTATACCACTTCTTCTAGCCAGAACAACTGGTCACTGCAAATGTAAGATTTATGCATAGTGTATCTTCTCAAATGCATTTTTTCAATATATATCATATTTTTAACAAATGAATAGAGTTTTTCCTCATGCTGTCATGTCTTCCTCTGAAACTCCCAATCCTATCACATAATATATTCTGCCATAATTTCCTTTGGCATTTTTCCAAAAGTACATTATTCTCCAAAAACATAGGGAAATGAGATGGAATACCTATTATATTCTGAAAAATATTTTATGTCATAAGCACTCTCTCATGGCTTTGAAACATACCTACTGTTGCAGTCAGCTTTCTAGTTGCTGCGCAGAAAGAACCCAAGCAAAAGCGGCTTGTGGAGGAATGGGTTTATTTGGCTTACGGACTTGAGGGGAGACTCCATTCTGGCAGGGAAAACGATGGCATGAGCAGAGGGCTGGACATCACCTCTGCCACAGCACTGCAAACAGCGGCAGGAAGGTGTGCCAAACACTGGCA
>PVHP010055087.1:0-10253 GCA_004024765.1 Zapus hudsonius | reverse complement strand
CCCCTCCTCCTCTTCCTCCCCCTCCTCCTCCTCCTCTTTTGGTTGCCATACAAAGATCAAATCCAGGAAAAATCACAGACACACACACACACACACACACACACACACACACACATACACATACACATACACACGGCAATCACTGTACCATGGAGCCCTGCCTCTGAACATATTGCCTGCAGTATTCTCCCCCTCCCCCATTTCCATCTGCACATTTCCACCTGCTCTCTGTTTTCCAAGCAGAAATCACCCAAACTTTTGATTTGGGAATGCTGTGAATTTATTCTAGTTTTGTTACAAATTATTGTAATTTTAAATGGTTCTTTAGAGAGAGGAGTTGAAAGTGTATATGTGTGTGCATTAGTTGCTTTCTTGTTGCTGTGACAAATACCCAACAAGAAGCAACTTTAGAAAAGGAAGGTTTATTTCATCCTACAGTTCCAGATGACAGTCCATCATGGCAGCTGGGCACATTCAGCCACAGTGAGGAAGCAGAGAGAGATGAATGCTGGTGCTCAACTCACTCTTATTTTTAAAAGGATTTTATTTATTTATTTGCAAGTAAACACACACATACAGAGAGAGAGAGAGAGAGAGAGAGAGAGAGAGAGAGAGAGAGAGAGAGAGAGAGAGAGAGAGAGAGAGAGAGGATGCTAGGGCCTCTGGCCACTACAAATGAATGCCAGATGCATATGCCATTTTGTGCATCTGGCTTTACATGGGTACTGTGGAATAAAACCAGGCCTGTCAGGCTTTGCAAGCAATGCCTTTAACCGTTGAGCCATCTCTCCAGCTTGCTCTTAACTTTTTATTCAGTTCAGAACCCTCAACTGATAGGAACGGTGCTGCCCACAATTAGACTGGATCCTCCCCCATCTCAATTACCCTAACCTAGAAATTCCCTACAGATATTCTCAGATATTTGTTTTCATAGTCATTCGAAATCCTATCAAGTTGACAACGGAGGTTAGCCATCACAGTACGTAAACCAGTCTCCTGAGCTGGAGATCAGTTCTCAGCTTAAATGGGCACTTCGTTATTTTCTTAGTAAACAGTAGAAAGATGTTTATTTCTAAGCTTCACTCATGATAAATAAATTATGATGAAAAATGAATATATTTTCCCTCAAAATTCATTATTTGTCAAGAATAAACAGAGCTTCCGACCAGCAAGAAATGAACTATGATAATAAAGTAAATTGATGCAATTCCAGGCAAAAACAAGAAATTTGATATCTTTCTTTTTCTAACACAGCTATTGTACAGGAAAATATAATATTAATGTCAAGAGCTGAATCAGATTTCCCATATATTCTTCATGGAGTACTTATATTTTATGCTGTCTGTCAGACACTGGGTATACTGGAGAACAAAACAGATGTGTGACATTTATAGACCAGTAGGAGAGCAAGCTGTTTAAGACACACACATATAAATAAAATTATGATTAAGCCTTTAAAGGCATGGTGTATGTTATGATGAGAAAAACTAAGAGAGGGAATCTAATTTCATTTGAAGGATAAGGGAAAATCTTCTTAGAGAAATGACATTTAGGCAGAAGCCCAAGAGAGTGTGAGGACAGACTGGCAAGGGGCCAATTGGAGTGATGGCATAGAGGCCAGGTACCCAGTATGGGAGGATTGTCCCAGGAATGTCAGGAAATAGCCCAAGATGGGACAGGGTGATAGGCTTTGAGTAGACCAAAGTCACACAGGCCTTGGACATTCTTCTAAGAACTTTCAAAATATTTGCCCTTGGAATTGACCTGATCTGATGAGTCTTTTTATTTCTTTCCTTTTTTTTTTTGGTGTGTGTATGCATGTTCACATGCATGTGGGAGCACTTGTGTGTGGCGCACGTGTACATGTGTGCACGTAGAGGGCAGAAGTTGCTGTTGGGTGTTTTCCTTGATTGTTCTCCATCTTATTTACTGAGGAAGGGTCTCCGTTGAACCCAGAGCTCATCAAATCCACTGGTCTAGTCATCCAGCTGGCTTTTTGCAGTAGTGTGGATTGAACCCAGAGACTTATGCATGCTAGACAACTGTTACACCTCTGGGCTCCACTCCCAGGCCCTATTCTATATTTTACCACGATTTCTCCTTTTCTGCATTGTGGAGAACAAATTCCTAGGTGGTATTATTACCTTATTGCAAGTGAGAAACGATGGCACATGTCTAGAAAACAGCAATGCACGTGGCAAAACGGTGGATCCATTTGAGACAGGCATGGAACTGACTGCACTTTTTGTGGTGATGGGGTGTTTGGGAATGGGAGTTGTCACAAACGACATCTGCGTTTCTGAATTTGGCAGCTGATGAGATTAAGGTGCCATTTACTGAGATGAAGAATGGAGGCTGAGAAGGACTCCGAAGGAGACAAATGAAGAGTTCAGCTTCTAATTTTTCCTTGTGAAGGAAACGGATCCAAGTAGAAATGTCAAGTAGACAGTTGGATGTGTAGATCTGGAGCTCAGAGAGGAGATCTTGACTAGAGATAGAAATTTAGGAATTGTTATCACATAGATGCTGTTTCATGTCATAGGCCCTGAAGAGATCAGGATGAGAAAGAGGAGAGCTGGAGACAAAGTCCTGAGGAACCTCCCGATTCAGAGAAGGAGACGTTAGTTTGAGAATTTGGTTCAGAGAGACAGAAGGAAAAGTAGAGGAACTAGAAACTAGGTAGCTCAGTTGAGAGAATGCTTGTCCGGCATGCCGGGTTTCATCCTCAGCACTGTATATAGAGACTGGCTGTGTTGGCCCCTGCCTGTAATCCTGGCACAGGGAGGTGAAATCAAAGCCAGCTTTAGTTACAAGAAATATTGTTTTCAAAGAAAAGGGGTTCTAGGGAGATGGCTCATGGGATAAAGTGCTTGTTACTCATGAGGACCTGAGTTTTGATCCTCAACACCCACATCAATGCCACATAGGCTCGAGAATACTCCTGTCATCCAGTGCTGGGGAGGCTGAGACATGGAATTCTGGGGCAGACTGGCTAGCTACAGTAGCAGAGTTAGTGAGTTCTGGGTTCAAGTGAGAGAGACTGCCTTGGTAAATAAAGCAGTGATCACTTGGACACTTGACATCAACCTCTGACTTCTACACATACACGTGCACCCACATGTGTGTGAACACCTCTCTCTCTCTCTTTCTCTCTCTTAGAAAATAAAAGGAAAACCCCAGATAGTTGATGTTAAGGTTTCCAAGAGAAGAGAATATTCCAGTATGGATGAAATAAATGATAACTCCTTTAAATCCTCCTGAAGATCTTTTAAGTTCAAGAATCCATGTGTTGGGTGAGAGCACCAGGGCCACCACCTTGTGGGTCTGGCTTATGTGGGTCCTGGGGAATTGAACCTGGAGCCTTAGGCACTGGAGGCGAGTGCCTTAACCGCTGAGCCATCTCTCCAGCCCCAGAGGTAATTTTTTAAGAACATAGCATAAGCATGTACTGTCTAACAATGTTTTGGTCAATGATGGACCACGTATAGGTCATGGCCCTTTAAGATTATGTGGCCTTATGACATCATAACCAGCTCAATATGAATAAGTGCATCTTATGACATTTATGCAACCACTGAACCACTTAACTATATCATTCCTCTGAATGTATCCTTGCCTGTGAGCAGCATGTTTGTGGTGTACAGTAGCTCTCTAGAGGTTATTCCTCCAATCTAACTTAAATTTTGTATCTACTGATTATCATCTCCCCAACCCATCCCCCACTCAGCCATCCCAGCTCCCAGAAACACCATTCACCTCTCATCATTCCTCACATAAGTGAGATCATGATGTGCTATTATTGTCTTTCTGTGTCTGATTTATTTCACCTCCATTTTGTCCTCCTGGATTATCCATGGTGCTGTACATGGTGGGACTTACTATTTTTTTTACTTTTTTAAGTGGCTAAGTAGTATTCCACTGTGCATATATACCACATTCATTTCTTGGATTGTCTTGCCTGACTCCGTATTTTGGTTATTGTTAATAATGTTACAATAAACATGGGCAAATCCCCTTGATATACTGATCTCATTTCCTTTGTATCTCTATCCAGAAGCGAAATGACTAGATCATGGAGTGTGTGGTAGTTTGAATAATCCCCCCCAATAGATTCAAAAATTTATTCAATTATAAATGGTCTCCAGCCACTTCTGGCTGGAGGAGGTATGTCACCTTGGCCAGATCCTAGGGTTCAGCCCTAAGGTGTTTCTGGGGTAAGTCTGGAATTCTAGCTATACATATGCAAAAAGCAGTCTGAGCTCAAACCTGGAGTTCCTCTTGTTTTGCTAGTTTGGAGTGTGCTTGCTTGAGGTGCTGGTGGTGGGCTTCTGTCTCTGTCTCTGCTTGGATCTGTGAAAGGGGGCCAGCCTTTTTTCTTAACTTCCCCTGGATCTGTTACTTCAATAAATACTTTCCTCCCCAAATCATACCTGGTTTGGAGATTCATCCCAGTGGCCTGTGGCTGACTACGACTGAGTGGGTCTCTTTTTAATTTTTCTGGGAAAATCCAAATAGTTTTCCATCTTCAAGTTCACTTTAAATTCTAGTTTCCTGATTAATTATCTACACAACATGAAACTCTCCTGATTTCAAAGATTCAGCACCTTCACTGGGTGAAACGGAACATTAGTTTAATTGGAAACTGAATGTCAAGTTATGTTGAGTCCTTCTCCCCCAACCCAAGCTTAACATTTTACGAAATGGGTATCATTCTGCACTATAAACCATTATGGTTTGAATATGACACGTCCTCCACAGGATCATGCGTTAAGGTCCTCAGCTGTGGTGGTATTCTTGGAAGATTCTACGCACATTAAGAGATAGGAAGTCCACAGGGGACGGGGTGCGGGGGGAGGGGGGTGGATCTCTGGAGTTACCCTGTCCCTGGCCCCTGCCTTTCTCTGTCCTGGCAACCATGATCTGAATTGATTGTTCTGTCCATTCCAATGAGTGACACCTCTGAAAGTGCTAGAACCAGGGATTACACTTCCAAGTGTTCTGAAATATGACAGAAAATAGACTGAACCACATGAAATTGACATACATAGGTAATGTCACATTATTCAGCCTAATACTTCACATGGGACAAGCACTTATTCACTTCAGAAGTAGTTCTTTTTGTCGTAATTTTTTTTTAGGTAGGGTCTCATTTTAACCCAGACTGCCCTAGATCTCATTCTGTAGCCCAGAATGACCTTGAACTCATCATGAGCCTCCTACTTTAGTTTTCTGATCATGAATGTTAGTCACTACACTGATGTATTTTTTTAAATTTTTGATATAGAGTCTTGCATAATTGAGGATGGACTTCAACTCCGTATATAGCTGAAGATTACCTTGAACTACTAGTTTTTCTATCTCTACTTCTTCAGTGCTGGTGGGGGGAGTCATCACAACTTTTTGTTGTAGTTGCTATTTCTTCGTTGCTATGAGGAATGGATTTATGTTAAATTTAATTTTGCTTTCTATTTCTGGGCATACTAGTTTGAACTGCTATTTCTTATATAATGGAAAGTTTTTGGATTTTATTTTTTTTCTTTTCTACTTCTTGTACCCAGGGTTTAAATGGATGGGATTTCATAGAGGCTCCTTCTCTATCATTTTCAGAGTCATTTCCTGGCATCTTCCTGTCAGTTTTGAAGGATAGTAGATTTTCTTTCATTACTCTTCTCTGACTAGAGGAACTTTAGCTGGTTTTTTGAGGAATTTTGTAAGAGAGTGGTGAATGGTGGTGTCACTCAATGGGCCTTTATCGCCAGACAGGAACAACCATCCTCCAAATTAATTAATTGATTTCATAAATGGTATATTTATTTTAGTTTTAATTTTAAGACAGACAGGTTATTGACTTTTTTTTGCACTTGTGTATATATGTGTCCATTTGTTTGTGGGAGCATATATGTGAGCACATGTGTGGAAGCCAGAGGTTCACATTGGGTGTCTTTCCTGATCACCCTCCAGTTTGACCTGGGATTCTCTCTCTGCCCTGCCCCTCCCGGACCTGGTGTGCTGGGATTACAGGCATCTGCATAGCACACCAGGTATTCAGGTTAGATATTCTCATCTTGAGTGGATTCAATATTCAAGAGAGTAGATGTATCTTTTCCCTGTATATATGATCTATATATATATACAGGAAGCAAATCCAGTTCCATTATTTCTGTAAATAAGCAAGTGGAAATCTAATTTGGAGTGTGAGTTATTTCTACATGTGTGCACATGTTTTAAATTTGAAAGACTACCATGGGGCAATAAATTGAAATCGAAGTGGATAATGGTCTATCAGTTTCTTGCTCCTATCATAGGCAGAAATTTTTTTTTAAAAAACACCATAGGTTTAGGGTCTTTTGAGTATTCTACAATCTGTGTTGTTTAGAGATGGTTCATGCAACATCTTTGAGAAGACAGGGAAACGGAAAACAATGAAAAAAAAATCAAATGACCACCCCCTATTAACTTTACCACTACATAGGCAATATAATGTGAGTTTAAATTATTTTATTTTTCTTCAATTTCTGTTGAACAAACACAGTATATATCTGATTTTTATCTGAAAATTGAACTTTCTCTGCACTCCAGCAAAGGGAAGCTACTTTTTTCATTTTTATTTTTTGGAAACATGGTTTTTAAAGCCTTAAGTTTGGTATGTAGTCAAGGATGACTTTGAACTCCTGACTGCTTCCCTCTTCCAAGTGTTGGGATTATAGGACTGCACCATGATGGCCAAGTCACTTATTAGTTAATTCCTTGCTAAAGGTATGGATTATGGGTTTAATGGGCTTCTGGGTCTATTCCAAATGAATAAGGGAGATTAAGCTTCAAGGGGTGGCGCTGGAGGAACCTGAAGTGATGAGGGTGGGTGGTGGGCAGGGATGGAGAAGGGAGGGAGAGGCATAAAAGGGTGCCTGGTGAGATGTGAGCTGATCACAGAAAGTCCTCCAAGAAAGGAACTGGCTGGATTCCTAGAAAATGCCCAGTGAATGGATCTGTATATTGAATTTACCAGGATTTATTCTGAAGTTGAGTCACTGCCCACTGCCTGCCTCTCTGGCCTCACACATCCACAGAAGAGGCTATAGCTTCCTGCTGTTCTCAGTGGGACCAGAGAGAGGCCTCATTCTCTTTCTACCTAGCCTATCACTCATGAACTGAGCAGGTCACAAGACTTTGCTTGGTGTCTGTTTGACTGTCCCCATGTGGTCAACCCTCCACGAATGGACTGGAAACCTTTCTTAGTTTTCTTTCTCCTGAAGTAAGTCCCTAGGAAGAGAGAAGGGGAGGGGAGAGAATGGGCACAATAGGGCCTCTCACCACCACAAACTCCAGGTGCATGCTCTGACTTTACATGAGCACAGGCAAAACAAACTTGGCTCCTCAGGTAGTGCAAGCATCACCTCTAACCACTGAGCAACCTCTCCAGCCTCAGCCTCCCATTTTCTCCTCAGACTAACAATTATTCCATCAAAAGCTAGTCCAGCACTGTTTCCTTTCCTTTCTTTCTTTCTTTCTTTCTTTTTTCTTTTTTTGCAAAACTATTGACAACTTTCATAAATTTACACAATATACCATGATCATAATCCCCTCGTACCACTCCCTTTTCTTCCTCAAATCCCCCCTCAACTGAGTTCCTTCTTTCCAACTAGTCTCTCTTCTTTTTTTGTGTATTGATATTTTTCTTTCTTTCTTTTATTTTCCCCCATATTTATTGTAAATAAGTAGATACATGGCATGAGCAAGTCTTATGGTGGTATCCCCATTTCCCTCCTCCTTGTTCCCATCCCACTGGGGGCCTTTCTACATGGGCTTGCTGGACCAGCCCATGGGATAGGGAATTATGGACTGTACCAGAGGTAGCCCGATTTTTTTCTCTCTCCTCCACCATGGCTCTTACAATCTTTCCTCCTCTTCCACTCAGTTTATGAGTCATGCTGGGTGAGTTTAGTCTGCTTTACTGTTGAGGTCTAAAGAGTCTCTGGATTTCTGCTTTGGGTTGTGTTGGGTATCCTCAGCGTCTCTCTCCATTATCCTTTCCCAGGTTATCTGACTTGCTATGGAGGTAGGACTCTTGCTTATCTCCCCACTTCCTCGAAGGTTTCCTTTGGGCTCTATATCATAAGGTAGGGTGGTTCATCTCCTCCTGCCTGGTGACATGTAACATCTCAGGTCCTGTTGGTGGGATTGGGCTGTCCATGCTCCTCGCTGGCTTCTGAAACTTACAAACAGAATCTCCAATGCAGAGTGAAATCAATATATGTTAAATGAGACAAATTTTGTTAATCTGTCGAGATTCTAATGCATATAGCCTCTCTGTAGATGTCCAGTGAGTGGGTGTTTCTCCTTGGAGACCAGGTTCTTGGTTTTCATATGGGATTGCCATGGATCCCAGTTCTACCTCTGAGTGGATCTCTTAGCCAATTAACTAGCCATTGATTACCCACCCAGGTTTAGTGCCACTAATGCATGGGTAAGCACTTCTTGCCGTTACTTGTCTCATCCGCATGGGATATCTCATGTAGTATCTTCTGAATGGCTTTGTGTTCAAGTAATTGTAGAGCTGGTTAGTTTAATGGAATACTTTCATTTCTCCATCTATTATGATGGATAACTTTGCTGGGTACAGTAGTCTAGGTTGGAATCCGTACTTCTTTAGGCCTAGAATTGCTTTATTCCAGGCTCTTCTGGCTTTTAAAGTTTCTATGGAGAAGTCTGAGGTGAGTCTGATGGGATTGCCTTTGTAGGTGATGAGTTTCCTTTCTCTCACTGCTCTAAGTACTCTCTCTTTACCCTCAATGTTCGGCATTGTAACTAAGATATGTCTAAGGGAGTTCCTCCTTTGATCCAATTTGTTTGGGGTCCTGCGTATCTCTTTTAGATGTACAGATGTACATACAAGATGTATTTCTTGCCAGGTATGGAAAGTTTTCTTGAATAATTCTGTTGAAAATATTTTCTATGCCCCTAGCCTGATTTTCTTCTCCTTCTGGGATCCCCATGATTCTGAGATTAAGTCTTTTTATGGTATCCCACATTTCCCTCGAGTCTTATTTACTTGCTCTTTTGAATTTTGTCAAGTTTCTGATTTCTCTAGTATTCTCCTCTGTTTTGTCTTACATGTCTGAGGTTGTGTCTTCCCAGTGATTGATTGTATTGGTGAGAGATTCTAGGGATGTTCTTTTATTTCAATATGGTTTTTGTTTTCTGAAATTTCTTTTTGGGCTGCTTGTATTATCCTGTTGAGATGTGTTTTCATTTTAAGGTGTGATTTAAATACTTCTTCCTGACACTCATTCTTATATTTGCACATGTCTTCGCTTAATTTGGAAAGCTGGTTTTTGATACCTTCAGCTTGCTGGCTTGCCTTTAGTTCCATTGTTTGTCTTCTGAAGTCCATTTGGTTCTCCTCTAATATATTAAGCTTCGTGGCAAAGCTTGTGAGCTGACTTTGTACTTGTTCAAGTTGCTTGTCCATCTTTTCTTGCATGACTAACATAAGGTTCTCCTTAGTATCTGTGCCAGTATGATCAGGGCTTAGTGTCATGTCATCCTGGGCCTGCCTCTGCTCTCTCTCTTTAGTGTTATCATTGTTGTCATTTGGCGTGGTTTCCTCAGCTGGTGAAATATTCTTGTGTTGAAGTCTGCCCATTTCGATTCTACTTGGGGTGATTGGTGGGATGCCTTTGAGATGTCTGCACTTTGCTAGTGTGGATGGGGAGTACACTGTGCTCCACGGCCAATGTTGGGCACTCACCTATTTTATCTGCGAGTATGTGTGCCTCAGATCACTGGTTGGGTTTTGATGGTGAGACTGGAGGTAACCTACTGGGGTGTGTGTTGGGCGTGTGGGAACTAAGTAGTTGGAGGGTGAGGCGCCGAGTTCTAGGTAACCTGCTGGGTGGTACGGGTTTCCTCGGGGACTAGGTGAGACTGGAGAAGGGGGAGCAGCCGCCTGTCACAGGCTGCCCAGGAGCCAGTTATGGTGTAGGGAAACTGCAGGAATCAGCCAGTGAGGAAACCACAGGAGCTGGCAGGGGCGTGGGGAAACCTGGGGTGGTGGTTGGTGGGCACGGGGTGGATTCTCAGAGGTCAGTGGGTGGGAGGGGGTGGAGCTGCAGAGGAGGGCAGGTGCAGGGGTGTGTCCGTGGTGGTCAGCATGCATGGGGGTTGGAGCTGCAGATGTAGGTGGGCGAGGGGGTGGAGCCACAGAGGTCAGAGGGTGCGGGGGTGGAGCCACATGGGACAGTAGCTGTGGGGGG
>PVHP010055086.1:0-10239 GCA_004024765.1 Zapus hudsonius | reverse complement strand
TACATATCTGAATCTGGTGATAGAATCCATTTGCAATCTATAAAGGCTTGTCCCTGCTGCTTCCAGCACCCCACCACCACCTTCCACCCCCTCTTTCACCTGCCCTGCCCTGTGATCTCTGCTTAGATACGTGTGCCTCTGGCTCCCCCACCTGCCACCCCACCAAGCTTGGCTGGGTGGAGGGAGAGCAGAGCACTAGGTCTGCTGCTGCTTCTGTTTTGTACTTTGGGGTAACTTCTCACTTGGATTCCATGTATGATTTTCCTCTGGTCTCTGAATTTGCCGTGTGTGCATTTCCCTTACGCTCTGGATCTATGTCGTGGGGTTTTCTTTAAACTCTGGGCCTGCTACCTGTGTAACTTCTCTAAACCTGGGTAACCATGGGTGTGACTCTCTTAAGAACTTCTCACCTGAACTTCCTGGTCTCTGCTTTGATAGTTCCCCTCTGCTATTCTTCCTTAAACTACCACCATTCACCAGCTTATCTTCCCTCCACGGGGAGGCTCAGGGGGTGCTCTGTGTTTCTTCTAAATCTCCCCAAACAGGCTTCTAGGTTCTATCTTCCATCTGCTTGTGGCTTTACACCAGTCTTTCCTTAAGAACTTCAATTTCTCTTAAATGAATCTCACGGATTATGCTGTGTTTTCCACACAAGTCTGTGTTTCTTTATCTTCCATGTGCTTGTGGCTCTGTTCTAAACTTTTTTCCCCTAGATTACAATTTTACCTTAAAACCCACAATTTATTTCTCTCTGAATAAACTCAATTATAATTTATTCTTCTTGAGTCTGTTTTTATCAATTCTTTGTTAAAAATAGGACAGGACCCAAAATTGGGGTTCATGAATTTGGGAGACCCCATTCACAGCAACTGACACCCAAAATCCTGTGTCAGTACCACATATACCTGAAGGACAGGAATTAATATTCTGGAGAGTGGAAGAAGCTCCTTCTTTGGTAAGAGGCTGGATTATGTAATCCTGTTTTAAGAAAGTCAGGTACAAATTAGCACGTTAAGGACGGCTGAGTTGTTATTCCAGCATTTTCCTCTGTCTCCAGCATTCTTATGATGCCTCACTCAGGAAGTGGGATAGTGAATTGGAGGCCAGCCTGGGCAACATAATAACACTCTGTATCAAAGCAAACAAACAACAAAGGAAGAAAATGATTTAGGTGGTACTATTTCTGGGAAAGGCATGAGAGGAAGAACAAAGAGGTATAGGAAAGGGGTCCAAGTAAGGGTGATACTGAACATTTGACTTAGGTCACATCTCACAGCTGTCCCTTGGGAGGAATAAAAACAAACACTTCTATCCCCATATCTGTTCATATTTTTTTTTCACTTATTTTTTTGTTTGTTTTTGAGACCAGGTCTTAAATAGCTCATGTTGGCCTGGAACTTACTTTTTAGTGAAGGATGACCTTAAGCTCCTGATCCTCCTGCCTCTACCTACCAAGAGCTAGGATTGTAGGCACTCACCACAGTGATGCCTGGCTGTCAGTCTTTGATTAAGGGCTGCTGGGTGGAAGGGAGGGCAGGGAATCCTCAGGTACATGGTCTCCCTTAGGACATGGGCGAAGAGGTTATGGTAGAGAAGCTGGGCACATCTGCTGTGGTGATCTTGAAATGGAGTGTTGTCATGCCAAGAAGCAAGCTGCTCTTTCACTTTGTTTTGCTTCTGGAAGTGTGTCAAGAATCATTGAGAGCATCATGAGGATGTCAGGAGGGCTGGGCTGTAGTCCCAGTCTTATCAGAAACAAGCCATGATAACCAATAATCAATGGAGCAATTTAGTCCCCGCAGTCCTCAGCATCCCTTCTGGGACCCACAGGACCATTGCAGGGGCCTTGCTGGTGGCTAAAACCATGTCATTTTATTATAGCAAAATGACTGGGGGCTTACTGTCCCCCACCCCCCTTATTCGTTGTTACATTCTGCAGGCCACAGATCGCCAGTCACATAGCATGAAGTGAGAAACTACCAGAGCTATGAAGTTCAGTGAGACAAAGAAGTAATTGCTTTAACTGTGATAAGGAAGTTAGGAAAAAGATGAGGCCGGAGAATACCTGGGGAGGATTATCTGAACTTCTCCAAAATCCATTGTAAAAGTGTAAGTTGCTAGGAGTAGGCATCTGCTTCCTTGTGCTTGTTAATTTACATGCCTATGTCACATACACATGTCTGTGCTCTACTATAAAATCCCTTTGTAACCCGGGCTCAGGGCAAATACTTCATCTATGCTTGGCCCGCCTGGCATAAATTCCTAAATTTGTAATAATAATAAATGAAACTCCACTTTCCTCTTGCTATTAAGGTTTGTTCTATTTGTCACGGGGAATTTCTACAACAATTTCTTCAGCACCTTAGGAATTCAGATGGTGTCTAACTTCTAGGCTTTCTTTGTGCTGTCTCTAACTCTGAGGCCTCAGCTCATAGTCACTGCTTTCCTTCTAAGGAGTTTGTTTTTGTATATGTGATTCAGCTCTTCGTAGGGAACCCATGACAGTCATGTGAGATGATTTAACTATGTACAAGTTAACTGTGTGTTCGTAGCAGGGTTTGCTACCTGACTGTGCATTTCCCAATGAGACTGGAAAAAAGAAATCATTCAATATTTTCTTTTGGAAGACTTAAAAGATGGAAATGTAAGTGACTATTCTTTGTGAGTATCTGTGTTGTAATAAAGAAATAGCAAAGAGTCCTTTTTTTCATATATAATGAATAAAAGACCCTTTTAAAAATATCTCAGAATGAGATCTGTGTTGTTTGGCTTATACTATTTTTTTCCCTGTGGTGCAACTGATTTGCAACTGGAATGAGCTTTTGTCAATTTGTCTACTTGAGTTACAGCTGGGTGTGAGGAATGTGAATTCGAACACATGACAGACAGAGGTGGCACCCAATCTTCCCTCGAGGAAAGGCAGACTGGCCAGCTTTGGGAGTGTGGCTAGGAAACAACCTTCAGTTATCAGCTCTTTAAGGTCCTCAGTGGCTTCATCTGAGCTCAAATCCTTTCCAGGTCAGCCAATGACTCGAGTCTATCAATAAAATTTTCTACACTTTGTTAAATTCTAATTATCATTTGCTAGGAATTTGTTTTCTCTTTACAGGATAGAAGTGGCAATTTTTAAAAAGGCACTTAGCATTAGACACCCAATCCTATTGTCTTGCTTCCTTTTTCTTCAAAGTCTCAAATGTCCAGTACATTTTACCTGCTGGTGCCTTCATTCACATGGTTACACCTTCTCAAGTCACCTGGCAAAAGATCTAACAATTGAGTGAACCCTGCGCTATCAGCAGCCTGGCTCTACTGGCCACCAGTGATGGGTCCTATGAACAGCTTTGTGTGATCCATTCCTTAACCTTACCTTATTTTAAAAATGTTTTAAATATTTTTATTTATGTATTTGAGAGAGAAAGTATGGGTGCATCAGGGCCTTTTGCAGCTGCAAAGAAAATTTAGATTTGTTGCGGTCAGCTTTCTAGTTGCTGTGCAGAAAAAACCCAAACAAAAGTGGCTTGTGGAGGAATGGGTTTATTTGGCTTACAGACTCGAGGGGAGACTCCATCCTGGCAGGGAAAACGATGGCATGAGCAGAGGGGTGGACATCACCTCCGCCACAGCACTGCACATAGCAGCAGGAAGGTGTACTGGCAGGGGAAGCTAGTTTATAATCCCATAAGCCCAACCCAAACAACACAGCTTTAGCGAGGTTCTAATTCCCGAACTGCCATCAGCTGAGGATCGCTGAGAACACATTTATTTGTTTGTGGGGGACACCTGAGTCAAACCATGACAAGATGCATTTGCTACTTTGTGCATCTGGCTTTACATAGGCACTGGGGAATCAAACCTGAGCCAGCAGGCTTTGCAAGCAAGCGTCTTTAACTGCTGATCCATCTCCCCAGCCCCTATTGACAATTTTCAAGCATGTACATAATATATTTTGATCATAGTCCCCTCCAATTACCTTGTGTTATCTCTCCACCCTGTCCCCTTACCTGAACCCCTTCTTCTTTATGATTAATCCCTCCTCTATTTTGATATCTTTTGTTACTTTTGTCCCTGCTCTGTCATCCATGTCACAATGTTTATGGGACCAATATTGTGCAGGTCTGGTGCAGGTAGCAACAGCTGCTGAGGGCTCATGAGAGTAACGGTCACTTCATGTCCAGAAGAGAGTGTTCCAAAGCACGCCTCCTCATCCTCTGGATCTGTGAAGGGATAAGGAGCAGCTGAAGGTAAAACCAGCTATGGGATTGTATTAGTTATGTTTCTCAGTGCTGCGACAAAACACTTGACAAAAGGAACTTGGAAAGATTTATTTGGCTCACTGTTTGAGGTATAGTCAGTCCATTGGGCTGGGGAGATGGCTCAGCGGCTCAGGTGCTTGCTTGAGGTATAGTACATGATGGTGGGAAAATCATGGTGGCAGCATTGAGCCCCCAGACTGAAATAAGAAAGAGCTTGCTTTCTTCTTTTTATGCTGGCCAGGCCTCTAGCCCATAGAATGCTGCCAACCCCAGTTAGGGTGGGTATCCTGAAAGAAGTTAGGAGGAAGACCCTCCCCCATAGGTAGATAGGGTGTGTCCTCTGACAGTGACCTCATGTCACACTGCCAAAAAACTCCTCTCTGGCCCCTCCTCCAAGAAAATACTTAAAAACCCAAGCTCAAGCTTGGGAGGTGCTTTATCTATTTCTTGACTGCTGGAGGTCCAGGTGGTGAGTCTAACCCCCTTCCCCCACTTCAGATCTGGCCACTGGCTGGATCTGGAGGGAGGGGGAGCTATTTTTCCTCTTTGAATGTGTGTATTTCTCCACTTGTGGTGATTCTGTGCACTTTTATGATTCCTTGTGAATCTCCCTAGCCAAGGGGGAATCTTCCCAATAGGGGAATCTTCCCAATCCTACTCCCAACCCCCTGAATTTGCCCTGATATGAATAAACGTGTGTGATAAAGATCTCTCTCTCTCTGTCTCTCTCTGTCTCTGTCTCTCTCTCTCTGTCCAATTCTTTGGCATACTAAGATTCGGACTCTTGGGGGAAAATAGTGGCTATATGCCTCAACCCTTACATTCCCACCTAAATCTAATCTAGAAAATCCTTCACTGTCATGCCCAGAGATTTGTGTCCTTGAGTCTATATCCAATTTTATAACAACTGTCCTAGAGATCCACAAGACTTTTTTGGAAGCATACAAAATTCCTGATCCCACAATGGTCACACACACACACACACACACACACACACACACACACACACACACACACACACAAGCTGATATGTGGTTAAGGCCAAGGCCTAGATGAGACAACCTTTTACTTGAACAGATAAAATGCAGACTTTTTAAGATGTCCCCAAAGATTTTAATGTTTCAGTGTCGTAGTCAGGCACATACCGCTGAGATAAATCTCCACACCAGGCAGTTTTAGGAGGAAAGCATTTATTGAATTTATTGAACATCCAGGGCAAGTTCAAGAAAAGGCTGGCCCCATTTCACAGATTCAAGCAGAGAGAGAGGTCCATCACCAGCAACTCAAGCAAGCACAATCTAACTACCAAACAGCAGGGGCTCCAGAGGAGCTTGGACTGCTTTTTGCATATCTATAACTGGAATTTCACATCTACCCCAGAATCACCTTCAGGCTAGAGCCTAGAATCTGGCTTAGGTGACACCTCCTCCAGCCAGGCAGCTGGAGAAAACTTTTACACTTTTGCATCTATTGGAGGACATTGAATCAAACTATCACATTCAGTCTCTGATCTTCCTAAGCCATCAGCTGTGCCAGGACTGGTACAATGGGCCCATGAATGAAGCAGCCATAGTGACAGAAACAGAGGCCACCACACTTTCAACGCACATAAAGGCAGTCCTTACCTTCCATAGGAAAGCAGGAGAGTAAGCATAACCATTGAAGCTGCGCATGATGGCCTGTGCCTTTAATCCAATCACGAAAGAGGCTGGGTAGAAGGAAGGCTGTGAGTTGAGAGGCCTGCCTGGGACTACAGAGTGAGTTCTGAGGTCAGCCTGGGCCAGAGTAAGATGCTACCTAGAAAAACAACAACAACAACAAAAAAAAATTGACCATTGCTTTTCCATCCCTGGTCTTCTGGAAATAATTTTAAAAAATGGTATTCCAAAACTACAAATGGCTGATCAAATGGAATCCACTCTATTTCCCTGGATAGAAGTTTTACCACTGGCTTTACTGGTGATTGAATCTACTCTCAAAGGAAAGCACAAGTTGACAACTTGGGAAATAGTAACTGATAGACCTGGGCTCTTCACTGATGTGACTCACTATGGCTAGTCCTTGTGACAGTATGACAATGCATATTTATAACATTGTAGCATGGTGAGTTGAGGATTAGAATTTAGATAATGCCCACTAAAAATTCAAATGCACCCCAAAACTTAAGGAGTATCCAAATTTTTATCTACAAAGTTAAAGAATTAAAATCATAGGCAACAAGATATCAAGGTATAGTGAGAGACTTTATTAAGGGAACATGGGGAGTTACAGAGTTCTCCAGCCATCAGGGTGGGGAAAATATGTGGTAGAGGTTTTGGTCAAAATTTATGCTGTTTAATTAAATAGGCAGGAAAAGAAAGATAACAGGGAGCTCCTATCATGAGAAAAAGTTCACGTGGGAAAGATCTTGAGTCAGGGCTGGGGCAAGGGGCCTTACCTGGAAAATGAAAGTCCTCCTTCTAGGAAGCCATGTGGAAAAGACTGGGCTTTCTTATAGGGAAGCTATTTTAAAACTTCCACCAGGTAAGTCAGAGAGACAGCTGATTGGTCTATACCTGACCAATCAGTTTTTGCATCTGGGTTTGGGCTCTGGATAGAGACACCTCCCACCCAAGAGCTTGCCTGAACTGTCAGAACATGAGAGAGTTTTCTGTGCCCCACAGTTTGGTGATCATATTTCTCATCACCTGGATCCAAGAAATTGAGTCGTTTGCAAAAGATATCAAGGACAGACTGCCTTTAGGCTCATGGGAAGAGACCATACCACTCATACTGTAGCAAAGTTTCAGGGTCTTGAATCTTCTTAGATTGTGTCTCTCATCTCAAGAGGACCCCTCTAAACTCGAGTCCCAGACATTTCAGTCAAGTTGATCAGGGAGGACTCTTCCCCAAAGCAGATGGCAGGATGTAAGCAGCTTTCCTAAAATCACAAATCCAGTCCTTCTTTTCTCATGAAGTCCCCACTCCTGTTTCTCTTCCTTTCTATCTATGCATGGTGTGATCATTCCATAACAGAATCTCTGAGTCAGTCACTTCGGCAGGAAGCTTACTGAATTCTAGGTGTACCATGTTAACTAAAATTCCTGCATGACTTTAGAGATCTTATGGTCTACCTTATGGCTGAATTCATCAGATTCTCAGTTGTGACTATCTATGAAGATTGTTATAGTTAAACTTCTAGATTCAATTATTCTTTCTCTTTACTTATCTAACTCAGTCATGGAATGGGATAATCAGGTCTGCAAGAAGGACACCAACAGAATTTAGAGGAAGATATGCAGCAAAACAGAGCTATTTTTAAGAATGTCTATTTATGTATTTTAGCAATCTTATTACTCAGCTGTCTCTTGGTTAGAAACTTCCAGTGCTTCTAGTCCAGCTAATGACTCATAAATAAAGTCACCCAAGGAGGAGCTTTACGTGTACCTTCAGGGCACACCTTTATCTTTTGGGAATTTGATTCAGCCACAAGCTTGGCCCATTCTGTTCCTTCATGAAAAGACAATGAGGTCTAGGCGTGCCAACAATCTCACTATAACTGCATAACAAGTCAAAAGCAAAATATTTATCTATCCCTCTGAACCTGCGTGATGGTTGATCCTCATTATCAAGTTGACTTGGTTTGTAATCCCCTAGAGACACACCCAGGAGTGTGTCTGTGGGAGTATCTCCAGGGAGGTTTAACTGAGGAAGGAAGACTCACTTCTCATGGGCTGGGTGCCTGGACTGAATCAAAAGGAGGAAGCAAGTGAAGTGACAGCTTCCTGCCTGCAGGTGCCTGTGACCAGCTGCTTCTAACTCCTGTTGCCATAGCTTGAGCTGATCTTGCCACCATGCTTTCCCTGCCATGATGTGTGACGGTCAGGTGTCTGCAGGAATCATCCCTCCCTTTCCACCCCTCCCCCTGCGTGGGAGGTATCTAGTTAGAGCTACAACCTAGGTGCTAAAACTGATTGTTCAGATATGAACCAATCAGCTGTCTCTCTGACTCACCTGTGGAGGACTTAAAACTAGCTTCCCTAGAGGAAATCGGCCCTCTTCCCCCACATGGCAATGGAGTAGAAAGACTGCTGGATTTCCAGGCCTTAGGAAGGTAAGGCCTATCTCCCCACCCCAGCTATTGGCTCCAGACTTTTTCTCTCATGAATCTCTCTTTCTCATAAAGGGAGCTTTCTGTTACCTTTTCCTTGGCTGTTTATTTAGCTAAATAATATAAGTTTTGTTAACTCTCTGACATGTGTTCTCCCCACACTGGTGGCTGGAGAACTCTAACTTCCCACATGGTGACTGGAAAATTTCCCCATCCAACTCCCCTTTTCCTAATTTACTAAATTAGAATAAATGTGTAACTAAAATTTAATTCTGTCCCTGTGTACAATTCTTTGGCATTAGAGGACACAAACTCAGAGGAGGAGGAGGAGTCCAAAACTCTCTCTCCCTCTCCCTCTCCGTGTTACTTATAATTATTAATTATCAGCAATCCGTATCAGATGGACTGTACCCTCAAACTGTGAGCCAAAGTAAACCCTTCCTGCCTTAAGTTCTTTGGTCAGATATTTTGTTACAACAAGAAAAGTAATTAGTACAACATGTATCATAGATGCAATGAAACTCACTAGCAAATGCCAACCCTGCTGGGTGGGCGACTGAAACTAGGTCCCTTTTCCCATGGTTTGGGGGGAGTAAAACAGTGATCAGAAAAGAAGGGACAAATCCAGATCCCTGTACACTCCCCAAAGAGCCTGGGGAAATGTTTCACACATCTAAAGGATCCTGTCTCTGATAAGCCCCTTTTGAAAAGAGCCTAACACCCAGCCCAATCAACATTTATTAGGAGGGAGACCTATTGTCTCCTGATAGATGGCTACCTACGAAGTTTCAGACTTAGAAAAAACTATACTTTATCTGTAAAGTCCATATTACACCAAAAGTCTTTAAATACCCTCCTAAAAGCTTCCTATAGTGAACATGACTTTATACTCTGGAGAAGTCTGTCCCCTCGTTGCTGAATAAAGGCAACAAGGGGACAGACTGAGTGAGCTCAAGTCTGGTGTACTTTCTGTCTCACTTTCCTCACAAAAAATATATCTTTTTTGGGACGTAGGGGTTTTTAGGTAGGGTCTCATTCTAGCCAAGGATGACCTGGAACTCACTCTGTAATCCTAGGATGGCCGTGAACTCACAGTGATCCTCCTACCTGTGTCTCCCAAGTGCTGGGATTAAAGGCATGTGCCACCCTGCCTAGCAGAAATTTATCCTTGGCATTAATTCTATAGCTGCCTAATAAAAATCTCTGAATTGTCTTACTCAAGTATCTTTGGGTAATAGTATTGTGTTGGAGTATCTATTAGTTGTAAGAGGAGGGAATCTTCAGCAGCTAATATTTTTCACTATATCTGGATGAACACCTTTGTAATTGTGGAAACTCAACTACAGGGGATTGAAAACAGGACACCTGGTTAAAACATGTTGAGGTAGGTATAGTGATTCACACCTGTAATCCGAGCATTAGTGAGACAGACGCAGGAGAATCAATGCAAGTTCAAGACCAGTCATCTACATAACAAACACTAAACAAGCCAGGTATCATAATAAGACCCTGTCTCAAAAAAACAAACAAAAATAAACTTCACCTGGTGTGTTAGCATACATCTTTAGTCTCAACTTTCCTACTTTCATGTCTGTGTGTGTGTGTGTGTGTGTGTGTGTGTGTGTGTGTGAACGGTTACAGATACCTTCTCATTACTAGAACAAACACCTGACCAGAAGCAGCTTATTCAAGGAAATGGTTTTTATTTAAGGCTTACAGTTTCAAAGAGAAACTTTATCATGGTGGAGGACATTGTTTTATTTCATCACATATCCACAGCAGAGAGAGAACAGCAAGCAGGAGCTGGCTCTGAACACACAGGGCTGGACTCAAGATCCATTCCCAGTGACACGCCTCCTTCAGCAGAGCTCTGCCTGATAGAGACTAAGTAGGAAG
>PVHP010055085.1:0-10248 GCA_004024765.1 Zapus hudsonius | reverse complement strand
ACTCTGACCAGAATGATCCAATACGCTGTACTTACAGCACTGCAAGGCACCTCTTAGGCAGGGAGTTCAAATCCTTCCACATTCCTCCTGTAGATCACTTCCAGAAGACCAAAGCCACAAGATCAGGGTTCTAGCAGCAACAGATGACCCCACTCCTGGTACCAAAACTGTTGCAGTCAGCTTTCTAGTTGCTGCGCAGGAAGAACCCAAACAAAAGCGGCTTGTAGAGGAATGGGTTTATTTGGCTTACGGACTCGAGGGGAGACTCCATTCTGGCAGGGAAAACGATGGCATGAGCAGAGGGCTGGACATCACCTCTGCCAAAGCACTGCAAACAGCGGCAGGAAGGTGTGCCAAAGACTGGCAAGGGGAGAGCTGGCTTATAACCCCATAAGCCCACCCCTGACAACACAGCTTCATCGAGGTTGTAAAACCCAAACTGCCATCAGCTGAGGATCAATCTATCAGAACACATCCATTTGTTTGTGGGGGACACCTGGATCAAACCATGACACTTAGGGACACTAAGTCCAACATCACCTACCGATGGTTTGCAAAGGAGCAAGTTTAGGAAACGATAGCAGCCTGCTTTGTGTGAGGAGGCCTGACCTCCTGGGAAATTTTTGTACTGACCTAGGAAATAAGAAACTTATATTCAATTTTTCTAGATACTATTTATTTATTTATTTGCAAGCAGAGAGAGATAGAGAGAAGAGAAACAGAGAGAATGGGCATGCCAGGGCCTCCAGCTGCTGCAGAAAATTCAGATGCATGTACCACTTTGTGCATCTGGCTTTACATGGGTAATGGGGAATCAAACCCTGGTGGTTAGGCTCTGTAGGCAAGCGCTTTAACTGCTGAGCCATCTCTCCAGCCCCAGATTCAATTTTAACAATGTTACTAACATTATAAGGGCTGATTGTACAGAGCTCAGTTAAGAGATTTCATTGGTTCTTACATGAGACTTTGGACTTTTGAAACTCTGGACTTTTGAAAAGTTGGGACTGGTAAAGACTATGAGGACCTCTAAAATTTGCAACCGGAGCTACCCATGAATCTCTGGGAGCTGTCACAAACAGCTACACAATGCTGGGATGAACATCCATGGTTTGGATAGGTTGCTCCAAAGGTCCATGTGTTAAAAGCTTGGCTGCTAGCCTGTGGCACTCTTGGGAAGCAGTGGAGACTGTAGGAGACGGAAACCAGTGGAAGGAAGTTAGGAGTTAGGTCTTCATTGACATGGCCTTCAAGGGAGTATTGCAACCACAGCCTCTCTCTCTCTCTCTCTCTCTCTCTCTCTCTCTCTCTCTCTCTCTCTCTCTGTCTTTCCCTCTCACTATCTCTCCCCCTCTCTCTCCCTCTCTTTTCTCTTTCACTCTCACTATCTCCTCCCTCTCTTCTCTCTTTCCCTTTCACTATCTCTCCCCCTCTATATATATAGAGAGATGTTATCTCTACCTCTTCCTCTCTCCACAGCTGCCATGAGTTTAACATTTCTTCTCTACCACGTTCTATCCCACATGATATTCTGCCTTGAAATGGAATCAACTAACCATGGAATCAAGCCTCTCAAGCCATGAGCCAAAATAAAGCTCTTATAAATTATTAATCTCATCTATTTTGTTCTAGTGACCAAGCTAACACCCACAATAGGATGTGATAGTTTGAATGTAAAATGTCCTCTGAGCCTCGTGTGTTTGTGATTTGTGTTTGTGTGCCTCACACTTGATCCCCAGCTCATGGAGCCTTCGAGAAGTCTGACTGCAGGAGAAGGTTTATCACTGGGTAAAGGCTTGGGATTTTATAATCTTACCCCTCCTGCCAGTGCAAACTATCTTACTCTTGCTGCTTCCTCCCAGCTGATATGACAAAATGTAACACACAGATGTCTGCCCTGCCATGCTTTTCCTATCATGATGAAACTTCCCCTTGAAACTGGAAGCTAAAATAAACATTTTCTTTCTGTCAGCTGCTTCTGGTCAGATGTTTTGTCCCAGTAATGAGAATACATAAGGGTTTGAGTCAGACATTCACCCTTTCCAAACTCTTATTTTCTTACTTCTGAAATAAAAGGATCTTAGAGATTCTTAATATCTCTAAGCCTAAAGATTAAATCCAAATGAGTATATAAAGTGTGACTGTCTTTTAAAGTATTCTGATGACCATACAATGCTGCCCATGGTCTCCACCAGCATCAATGAGCAAAATCACACGGGACTATTTATCCCACACGTTGGTCCCAGCTTCTATCTGGGTGGGACAGAGGTGACTTGGCCCAGACACAGCTTGCCTTTAATCATGATTGTCAGTTCTTTGAAGATCTGGGCCAAAATTCTAGTCTCTGAAAGTCCCTCTGCTGAGGCCAGACCCTAAAATATATGAAGTGGAGTCTCTCATCTATGTGTCTCCCCTTCCATTTGATAGATACCCATCCTATGCCACCTCCCTACAGAACCTATTCATACAGCTGGCTTCAAATATTCAGGGGTTTTGACCTGTCAATGTATAGCTCTATCCAGGCTCTTCCCCGTTTAGGTCACAAAATATGGTGGCTACAGTGATAGTTTTGTTCCTCCCAAAGGCAAGAAGGTCATGGAGAGAATTAGTCACTTCTCCCTAGACTGTTGGGTTCTTCTGAGTGAGGGACGAGCAAGGGAAACCGAAGCAAACAAAAACCCTAGGGAGCCCGTCAGCAGAGCCCTCCTCCCTTGTCATAGGGCAGCTCCTAGGACCCACCCTGGGAAGGAGTAAAAGGCCCATTCATCTGCTCCGGGAAGGCGTGGCCCTACATGGGTGACTTCTTGGGCATGGGAAGGTACAGATGTCTGTGCTGGCAGAGATAAGAGGCTCCTCAGGAAGTCTGAGTCACCTGAGCCAACTCTGGAAGCATAAAGGCCTCACTGCCGCAGAGCCTGAAGACGCAGCCAAGGCTTCCTCCTAACTCGGGGAGCCTGGGTGATTGCATTTCCTGTTGGTGCCCTTTGACCTGGGCAGCCACCACCCCTGAGCAGCTTCCAGCCACCCTCACCCATACAACGTCAGCCTGGTGTTCACAGCTCTTGTCTCTCTGCTCATCTTGCTGTTGTTTCCTCTGGAATGTTCCTAGCCCCTTCTATCACCCTGTGCCAAGAATCTGAACATTCCAGGGTGGGAGCTGGCTTCAGTCACTCAGATCTCCATGTGATTTCCGGGTAGAGGATCTAGAGACCAGAATTTTGGCCCGGATCTCCAAAGAACTGACAATCAGCAGCAGCTTCTATCATTCGCTTCCTCTTTAATAGAAGTGAAGGATCTGAGCAGATTTCTGCTAAAAGCACCCATAACAGTAAATTAAGCAAAGGCCTTGGTAAACCTCGCAAGGCTAGGGCGAGCCCTGGTGAAGACAGGGGAAGGGAAGAGACAGAGATGGGAGACTCCAGTTCACATACTTTAGGGTGTGGCCTCAGCAGAGAGACTTTCAGAGCAAAAAAAGACACTGGAAGTCAATTAATCTATTCTTGGATTTCTAGCTAGGGTCATCATGACCCTGAACACATTATAGTCAGGAGTAATGAATGTGCAGCAGCTTGACTCCATAGTTAATGACTTTGGGCTGTTTCTTCAACTGTCAAGTGGGCATGATAGCAGGACTGTGAGGTATAAGTGGAAGAAATATATACTATTTAACAATAGTAAGTATACCTACTACCACTATTGTATCATAAATGTTATGGAATAACAAGAATATTTTATTTATTTTATTTTTTGAGGTAGGGTCTCACTCTAGTCCAGGCTGACCTGGAACTTACCCTAGAGCCCCAGGCTGGTCTCGAACTCACCGTGATCCTCCTACCTCAAGGCATGTGCCACCATGCTTGGCTTAACAATAATAATTCCCTTTAACTCAGACTAATGACATGATCAGAAATGAGCAGATTTCCAGACATCTACTGGCTCACTTCTATCCTACACCAGAGTCTCCTAGCAAGCCCCACACCCCAAAACTGTCTCTAAGCTGTCCTCCTAACCTACTCTCTACACCTTTCGGTGTGATTTTTCAGAAATGAAACTAAAACAGGTCTTAAATAATCTTAGCCTTAACCTTTCACATCCTTACTTCCCCAGAACTACCTGTGGTAAAAACAAAAGGCCACTAGCTTCAATCCTGCCAGTGGGGGTGTCATTCAAAGGAGCAGCAATGCCTGAAGCCCCCACAAATAGATCTCAAACTCCCCAAGACTAATGGACATGGATACAAATGGAGCCACTGACTGACTAAACAGGGACTGAGAGACATGTATTCTCAGGGACTTCTCAGAGAAAGGAGCAGACACAGCCCCTCACCCTGACCGGAAGCTGGTTCTGAGTTAGAAAAGGGACATTGCTGACTGGAAAGAACAGCCATGTCACGTCTTGGGACCAACGAGCTAGCCATGGGGTCCAGAGCCCACCTTTGAGCACCTGTCAGAAGCAGCCCCCGAGCCAGCTCCTCCCGCTGACTTGTGCTGGGCCCTGAGAGCACCAGCCTTTGTCTAAAGAGTGGATTTGCACAGCTGATGCCCACAGGTCCTGGCCATTGTGGACCTGTCTGTCTGAATTTCAGCCCCAGGCTTCACCCTTTAATGAAAATGATTCTCTGTTGGAAAAGAACCATGGTGGAACTCTCAGCATATTTTATGCCAAGAGTTTGGTCTGCTTTAAACCAGAGCCCATGCCGGGGACAGTGGGCCGACTCACAGGAATCAAAACACCTGCCCTTGCCCGTAGGGAGCCTGCTGTCCAGCCAGCAGAAGGAGCCCATGTGGAATGTCAAGCATGGTCTTTCTTGGGATCGGTCATCTCACCTCGCAAAACCTTAAGAACACTAACTGTGCCTTTCTGAAGGTGGGTGTTGAAAGCACAGGTACTCACGATATTTGGAGGGGGCACTTTGAGAGATAATTGGGCCATGAGGTTGGATCCTGATAAATGGGATGAGTGTCTCTACAAGGATTGGAGAGGCCAGAGGAGAAGATGACCATCTGCAAACTGGACCAGCTTCCAGAACGGCAAAAATGAATTAGTGATGTTTAAGCCACTCTTCCGATGATACTGCCATAGCACCATCCTCAGAAAATGTCTTGAAACTAATTCTATATTTCACATATGTAAATTGTTGAACCTAAAGTCTGGGTACAAGTTATATGGCCTGAAGGACTGGCGTGTCTTTGGTAAGGTACAGTTTAAATCAAAAACCATTTTCTCAGGACCAGGGAGATTGCTCAGTGGTTAAAGCACTTGCCTGGAAAGCCTAACCACCCAGGTTTGATTCTCCAGAATCAAACATAAAACCAGATGCACATGGCACCCCTCAGTATCAACACACTTGGGCCAGGAGGACCGGGCTGAGTACTAGGCTATCCAGGGTCCCCTGCCACAAGGACTGATCCAGACGGCCCACGGAGGAGGATATCCAGCTGATTGGGAATGGGGAGGGGGCCATTGGGGAATTGGGGATAACAACTCATTGTTTGCCCACTGAATAATGTAACTCATTATGGACAATAAATTTATATTTAAGAAAAAAAACCAGATGCACAACATGATACATGTGTCTGGAGTTCCTTTACAGTGGATAGAGGCCCTGGTGTGCCCACTATCCTTCTGTCTGTCTCTCTCTCTCTCTCTCTGCTTGCAAATAAATAAAAATATTTTTAAACTCTTCTCTCATTATTTGCATTCTGTTGCTTATATTGCCAAGGTTTCATTTCTGCTAACATTATTGTCTTATAGTATAACTCTAAATCACAAAATGGATCAAACATTCAAAAATAATTCAATGTAAGTAAAAACTACTGATGAAAAGAGTAATATTAAATGTATTTGGGAAAATATGACACAATAAAAATACCTACCAACTACATACTGGAATAACTTAATAATCAATACATGACCCCAGTGAGAATATGGACTCAGAATGTATATGTCCTGGGATTTTTAAATATGCAAATTATTTTCCTGAACAGTGCCAAAACATGACGATTGAAATGATGACAATTTATATTTAGAATGAGTTCCCTTGGTCCATGCCAGTCTCAGAAGATGTTAAGCAACTGTTAAAGCACTCCTATAAAACCAAATTTTTTACACTTTCCAAGGGGGAGAAGGGGTTTTTTTTTTTTCACTAAAGGTGAAGAAGAGACCAAAATGTAAAAGCATCATTCCAAACTTTACTTGGGTAACTACACAGGTCACACTATCCTAAGTTGCTAGAAAAGAGAGAGAGAGAGAGAGAAATAAATAAGTAATGCTAAGTATTGGACTTAGAAGAAAATCAGGTGGCTTATTTTAATTTGCCAATAAGCAAATTCAAATTCCTGAATCAAATGATAGAGATAGACACCATGTCAATAATGAGCACGTAAAGTAGTTACCGCTGAGTGAGAGAGTGGAAGCTCCCTCTGGTCTAAACCAGTGGTTCTCCAGCTGGGTCAGCTTCACCCTCCTCCCCCCACTTCCAGGTCCACTTAGCATTATGTGGGGATAGTTTGGGTTGTTAAATATGGGAAGGAAGAGTGATAAAGAAGTGCTATTGGATTTGTTAAAGAGAATGGCTTTGTTTTGGCTTAAATTCAAGGGATCCAGTCTATGGTGTTGGGGAAGACATGGCTGCAGGTAACTAGTAATATTGCAGTCAGAAAGAAGACAAAGCCTGGTCTACCTTTAAATTACACAACACTTGTTGGCAAGTCTTGGAGGTGGGGCTGGGAAGATGACTCAGGGGTCTGCAGGCCTGGGTTGAATTCCCCAGCCATCCCTGTAAACTAGATACAAAAAAAAGTGGTGCAAGCATATGGCATTCATTTGTATAGATAAGAAGCCCTGGCATGTCACCCCTATCCCCTGAACAAGACATAAGTGCAAATAAATAAATGTAAATTGTTTTAAAGGTTTTTTAAATTTTACAAAATTGTGTTTACTTGAAAATGTAGAAATCCTTTTGTTGTTTATTTTATTTTTCTGGTAAGGAAAGTGATACATGTTTTTAATAAAAATTTTGACAAAGAAAAAAAAAAGAAGTGCCATTAGAACCATGGGAAAGCTGCTGAAACCCAAGGGCAGACGACCACATCAATTAGTCCAAAATGTCAGCAGTGCTAAAGGTGAGAGACTCTGATCCAAACCACTAATGCTCAGAGTGAAAGTCAGCTATGTGAGGAAACATGGGAAAAAGAGGGGGGAGAAGGAAGAGGAGGAGGGGGAAGGAGGGGAGGGGAGGAGGAAGAGAAGGGAAGAGGGAAGAAGAGATAAAGGACTCAGAGATGTTATTTCTGTCCTTTCTTTCAAAGCGATGCCCTAGAGGAGATGCTGCTGTTACCTGGTGATGACTTTCTGGTTCACGGTGCCCACAAGCATGCTGAGCTCCAAGGAAGAAGAACCCATTATCCCCAGAGCATCCTACAACCCTCTGCCTAAGCTCATCAGAGACCACAAGTGGCCAGCGTTGAAGCAGTGCGAATTCGGTCAGCTTGTGTTCAAAGTTCATCTTTCAAACTCTCGTGAAGAAGCGAGCTCAGGGTCGCATCCTCCTGTCCTTCCCGAGAAAGGCAGGTGCTCCAGCAGAAAACTCTTCAGTTGAAAGGAGTTATACTTTCTCCTTTCTCTGATGTTTTCCCCCTTCACCTCTCTCACTCTGTCCTCCATGTCAAGCAGAGTTTCTACCCTTCTTTGAAGTGAGAGGATTCACACTCCATGATGTCAAATGGCCACCAGCAGAGTGGAATCAACTCTGGAATGGGTGCCCAGGTGACTGAGCTCCTTTGTGGGTCCCAGGGTTCAGTGAGTAGATCATGCTGCATGGAGTGAGAGCCAGAGACATCTGAGGAGCACATGGTCTAAGACCACATGGGGGAAGGGCACAGGGGTGGTCTCGCGGACCTACAGCACCCTACACCCATGCTCTCATCCACCCCTCTTCCCCATAGGTTCATATTTTCAATGCTTGGCCCCAGCTGGTGGCTCTGGAGGTGAGATGCCCTCCAGCCCCTAGGTCTGATGTTCCACAGCCACATGAACACCATCCACACCTTCCCTCTATGGTGGACTGAAACTCTCTGAAACCATGAGCCAAAGAAAGTGTTTCCTTCCTTCGTTGTCTAGGAAGGGTAATTCATCACAGTGACACAACAATAATCCATCCATCTTGCCCAGTGTTAGGTGATGAATGCCTCAGCTCAGGTATGTTTCCCACAAGAGAGACATGGGAGGTTGGAGAATTCTAGACTTTATTTAAGCAAAAATGACAGAAAACTCTTGGAGTGACCAGGTGTACTCAATTGGCATTAAGATGCTCGGGGGTGGTAGAAATAATATAATGATTACAATGAAAAAGGTCCTTTTCTCACAAAGCCAAATACAAGATTTGAAGAGGGAATCCTCATCCTATGCATGAACGATGTGGAAAGCCACAGCTCGAAAGAAGAGGTCATCACACATGATCAGGTGGGACTCTAGTGGTGTTGCTGTTACTTCCGTAAGTAACCCTCCACCCATTATGCTACAGGTAGTAAGCCTTTAAAAAAAAATCATTGATTCTAAGCTGAAATTGGGTGAAATATTTTTTGTTCTGTCATTGTAACTTATCTGTGATGAACCAACATTTTCCCCAGAAAAAGTAATGCAACAGCATTAGACCCTCAAAGAGAACTGTTTCCACGAATCCCCGTCTTTTTTGATTCTTTTAGACAGGCTCTGTTTTATATCACATATATCTAATAAAATGAAATCATTAAAAAAAAGAAGAGGACTTTTGTCCTATAGATGGGGTGGTGTGCTCTGGAGAGAGGAAACCGACAAAACACACCTGGGGACAGCTGTTCTTGGTTTGGCTGTTGTCCTAACTACATGCAACACACACTCAGTGACTGTGCCAAGAGCACGGTGACCTCAGAGACTTTTGAAGGCCACTGAGAACAGACATCTGTAATTTAGGATGTTGCCTTGGAACAGACAGTTTGGGCATTGAGCTCTTTAGAAACACAAGAATTTTCTTTACAGAAAGTAGGGTGAAGGCCAGGCACTGGGAAGAGAAGATGGTTACAAGTTAGAGGTGTGGATTCCTCTCAATAGAAGAAAATGAGCGTTTCCAGACAAGCCCTGTCTTGAATGTTTCATGTGGATGGCAAATTCTGAGAGAGCAACGAGTAAGCCTGTTCATGAACAGCTGAGGCCAAAGCAAGCCCTTCACTCGCATCAAGTAGGAAAGGGCAAGGCTCAGGCATCTGAGGAGGCAGGATTCTTCCAGCTCACGGCTCTTCCCTCGCAGGGCTTTGGGGTCCTCCCCAAGTAAAGAGCAGTTGAGGAAAGAGAGGGCATGGAGGGCTGCCCAAAGCAGCCCTGCTCTATTCAAGGGAAGCTGGGGAGTGTAGTTTAGCTTATGTCTGAGAGAAAACAGCAGTTAACGCTTTGGTGAATACTCAATAAACCACCCAGAAAATCAAGTCACCCACTCACTCCCTCATATCCCAAAACAGCGGTTAAGCACCTTGTGAGATACACACTTCCCTAGTTGAAAACCATCGTCTAAGAGGACGAGACACAGAATGTCTCTTCCACCCATATCTCCTCTCCCACAGAAGAGAACTCAGCAGGGAAGATGAAAAGCTATGAACAACAGCTGACATTTTGAGAATCTACCCTGTGGCCAGCACCGATTAAGCAACTTGCACGCATCCACTCATTCAATCCATCAGACAACTCAATGGTGTCACTGCTATTATGATTCCATTTTTTTTCCCAAGGAACCCAAAGCCAGGAGACTGTACAACCTGCCCCAAATCACAGCAGTGGGGTAGGACTTGACCTCAGGCACTGGCTCCAGTCTCCGCCATCGCCACTACGTGATGTTGACCCCAGAGGGAACATGAGGAATGAAATGCCAGCTCTTTGCAGGCTTTCTGTGTCAGGCAGAAAGAGGAGCAGGGCTGAGGACGTGATGGCACGAGGGGAGGCTAAGGCAGTGTTCATAGAGGCAGACAGAAAAGAGAAGGTGGGCAGGAGGGTCACACAGGTAAAGAAAGGGGTGGTGGCTACAGGAGCTCAGCTGTGCTGCTCGGAAAGCAAGCACTGTGTGGAAGAGTCAGGTTGGAGCTCTTCTCACACTGGCACCCCTGTGGATTAAGCTCAGCATTCCCACTGGCAATAAGACAGCCCATAGGAATGGTTTGTAGTAGCCCATCTTCTGTGGCGATAACAAAATGCCTCAGTTGAAATACTCTATAAAGAAAAGAG
>PVHP010055084.1:0-10250 GCA_004024765.1 Zapus hudsonius | reverse complement strand
TGATCTACTAAATTAGAATAAATGTGTAATTAAAATTTAATTCTGTCCCTGTGTACAATTCTTTGGCATTAGAGGACACGAACTCGGAGTAGGAGGAGGGGGAAGGGAGGATTCCAAAACTCTCTCTCGCTCTCCCCCCGCGTTGCTTACTATTAATTAGCAGCAACCCGTATCATTAAGCCTTATAACAATTGCAAATGTTTACTCTGTGCCATTATATGTTGAAAACTTGTAACTTGTTTGACTTTCAGAATTTAAAGTTAAAAGACAATCTTAAATTTCAGATAAGACTTGGGACATTGGAACAGCCTTAAAGTTGATAAAGACCAACCTTTAAAGTTAGACTAAACATAATATAGAAAATTATAATTCTATTTGGGGCCAGTGTTGGATTGTGATAGTTTGAGAAGATGTCCCCCAATAGAATGTATCATAATTGTAAATTGTCTCCAGCCTTCTGGCTGGAGGAAGTGTCACTTTTGCCTGGCCTCCTGGGGTCTGGCCATTTCTAAATTGGATGCAAAATACTAGGGATACTGTGGTAGTTTTGAATAAATGTCCCCCAAAAGAATTAAGGGTTTATTAAAATTGAAAATTGTCTCCAGCCAGTTCTGGCTAGAGGAAGTGTGTCACCTTGGGTTCAGCCCTAAGGTACTTCTGGGGTGAGTCTGGAATTTTAGCTATACATATGCAAAAAGCAGTCTGAGCTCAAGCCTGGAGTTCCTTTTGTTAGTTTGGAGTGTGTTACAATGTGCTTCCTTGTGGTGCTGGTGCTGGGCTTCTGTCTCTATCTCTGCTTGGATCTGTGAAAAGGGGGCCAGCCTTCCCTTAACTTCTTCCCCTGGATCTGTTCAATAAATATTTTCCTCCCCAAATCGTGCATGGTTTGGAGATTCCTCCCAGCGGCGTGTGGCTGACTATGACAGATACATATGTAAAAGACCAGCTAGAACTCAAGTCTGGTGATTCTGTTTTGTGAGTTACAGTGTGTTACAGTGTGCTTGCTTGCTTCTGGAGGTTCTGGGCCTCTGTCTCTGCTTGGATCTGTGAAAATGGGGCCAGCCTTTCCTTAACTTCCCTTGGATCTGTTAGTTCAATAAATACTTTCCTTAACAAAATTGTGCCTGGTTTGGAGATTCATCCTAGGGGCATGTGGCTAACTACAACAAACACTCATATTCTCTTGTCACTCTTTCTCTCACATAAATAGACAATAGTATTTTTTTAAAGATTTAACAGCTACAAAGATCTGAGGGCCTATCAATCTCTAGGCACTCAGATATAATGGCTTCAATATGGTATAATCTCATCAGATCTTTTCCACAACCCTATAAAGCAGGACAATTCCATTTTCAGATAAGAAAACTTAGGCTCAAAATAAATAAAATGCAAAACTAGAATACAAGTCATATAAGAATGGGAGAGAGATATCAATTTGTCTGGAAATATTTGCTTTATGATATTTTGTGACATAAGTAAAGCAATATTTAATATGATTTCACAATGATACTCTTCTTATAATCATAAGAATCATAATTAAAAATGTTAAACTTAATCTAGGCTGTTGTATTTATCTTGGTTCTATCATTATATGGGAATCTGAGGTAGGAGGATTTCTTGAGACAGAGTTCAAGCTCAGCCTGGGCAACACAGTAAAAATTTATCTTGAGTAATTTAAGCTGGATATGTACCTCAGTGATACTGCACTTGCTGACCATGCATAAGACCTTGACTTATGTCCACGGTTACACACACACACACACACACACACACACACACACACACACACACAAACACAAACACTCACCACATATATATTCTGGGACATTGAAGTAACATTAAGAGTACAATGTCCTTGGCTCAGAAAATTGGCTCAGAGGTCTGGTTCAAGATGGCTGACTAGCAGCCATGCCTAATAAACCGGGGAACAAGGATTAGGGTTTTCACCTGTGATCCAGGCCATGGACACAAGCTATGGACACAATCCTAGCTCCAGACACTTCCCAGCAATAGATTCTCCCACCCTCCAGGATCAGCCCTTGCCGGAGGCAGTGAGTGGTAAAACTCAGATGGCAGACCCTGCTCCAGGGGTCTGAGCTGGCTGAGCTCCCTGGCCCACGCCATGTGTCCCCAGCCTGCCCGATGCTCCTCCCCTGCCACCACCCCGCAGCTACATCCCAGCGTGCAAAATCCCAACCACGCCCAAACGGAACTCCAAGGCTCCGCCCCCTGACCATGCAGAATCCTGTGGCCCACCACAGCTGCATAGAACTCCGGGGCCCGCCCCAACCTGTGTGGAACACTTAGGCCTCGCCCCACTTCCCATGCCCACCCACCTCTGTGCCATCCCTGCCCACAGACCCCTGAGGATCCACCCTCCTTGCCACCAACCATCTAGGCTCCACCCCCTCTAGCACACTGACCTCCTGGGCTCTATTTGCTGTGTCCACCAACTGCCCCCCAGGCTTCCCCACACCCCCACGGTCCCCCGATGTTTTCCCAATGCCCTTGCAGGCCCCCCAGGTTTTCTCATGCCCCAGCCAACTCTTGTGGTTTCCATGCTGGCTGATTGCTGCAGTTTCCCTACACCATAACTGGTTACTGGGCAGATTGTGACAGAAGGCCATCCCCATTCCCCCTTTCCCCAGTCTCAGTCCCTGAGTGATCCCTGTACCCCCCAGCAGGTTACATAGGACTCGGCACCCCACCCTCCAACTACTTAGTTCCCACAAGCCCCACATACCCCCCAACAGGTTACCTCCATTCTCACCATCAAAGCCCAGCCAGTGAATTGAGGACACACATACTCACAGATAAAACAAGTGAGTTTTTAGGCAAGTGCCCAACTCTAGCTGTGGCTCACAGTGTACTCCCCAACCATACAAATGAAGTGCAGACATCTCAAAGACATCCCACCAATCACCCCAAGTGGAATCGAAATGGGCAGACCTCAATGCAAGAATATTACACCATCTGAGGAAACCACGCCAAATGACAATAACAATACCACTAAAGAGAGAGAGCAGAGGCAGGCCCAGGATGACACGACACTAAGCCCCAATCATATTGGCACAGATAATAAGGAGAACCTCATGTTAGTCATGCAAGAAAAGATGGACAAGCATCATGAAAAAGTACAAAGTCAGCTCAATAGCTTTGGGGGGAATTCATTGCACTAAATGCCTTCATAATGAAGACAGAGAGATCTCAAATCAACCACCTTTCCTCCCACCTAAGATCATTTTAACAGATGGAAAAATCCAACCCTAGGAACTCGAGACACAAGGAATTAATTAAGATCAGAGCTGAGATTAATGACTTGGAAATGAAGAAAACAATTAAAAAATAGACAAATCAAAGAGTTGGTTCTTTGAAAAAGTTAATAAGATTGGCAAACCCCTGGCCAATTTAATCAAACAAAGAACAGAGAATGCCCAAATCAACAAAACCTTCACCATAGAACTGAAACCTTTCATTTTGAAGCTTGTTAGGGGTGCAGAAAAAGAAGGTAGTCTCCCAAACTCCTTCTACGAAGCTAGCATCACCCTAATTCCCAAACTTGGCAAAGATGCAACAAGAAAAGAAAACTACAGACCCATATCCCTGATGAACTTGAATGCAAAAATCCTAAACAAAGTCCTAGCAAACCAAATACAAAACCACATCAATACTATTATTCACCCTGAACAAGTTGGCTTCATCCCAGGGATGCAGGGATGGGTCAACATATGCAAGTCAATAAATATAATTTACCATATTAATGGACTCAATTACAAAAACCACATGGTCATCTCAATAGATGCTCAGAAGGCCTTTGACAAAATTCAACACCACTTCATGTTCAGAACCCTGGAAAGAATAGGCATAGATGGCCTATAGCTCAACATGATAAAGACAATATACAGGTCTCCTAAAGCACTAATCATTTTCAATGGGGAATGACTCAAGGAATTCCCACTTAATTCAGGAACAAGACAAGGGTGTCCATTCTCACCACTGCTCTTTAACATAGGGCTTGAAGTTCTAGCCCAAACAATAAGATAGGAGAAGAGTATAAAAGGGATACAAATTGGAAAGGAAGAAATTAAACTGGGCTAAAGATAGCATCTTCAACAAATGCTGCTGGACAAATTGGATAAACATGTGTGAAAAAATGAAAATAGATCCACTACGTTCATCATGCACTAAAATCAACTCCAAATGGAGCAGATACCTCAATATTAACCATGCAACCCTAAACACACTGGAATTAAAAATAGGAGGAACTCTACATGAGATCGGAGTAGGGAATAACTTCCTGAGCAAATCCCCAGTAGCCCAGGAAGTGCAACATTCACTTAACCAATGGAACCTGATTAGGCTCAAAAGCTTCTGTACAGACAAAAAACATCAGGGAAATGCAAATAAAAACCACAATGAGATTCCACCTTTCTCCAGCCAGAATGGGAATCATAAAAAAAAAATCAACAATAATTGCTAGTGAGGATGCAGGGAAAAAGGAACCCTCATTCACTGCTGGTGGGATTTCAAGCTTGTTCTACCACTTTGGAAAGCACTGTGGAGACTCCTCAACAGAATGGGCATAGAGCTACCAATGGACCCAGCTATACCTCTACTAGGCATCTACCTGCAAGTTGTCACATCTCAGGATAGAGACATTTGTGCTATTATCTTTATAGCAGCTCAATTCATAACAGCCAAGAACTGGAATCAACCAAAATGCCCTTCCATGGAGGAATGGTTAACAAAACTTTGGTATATTTACACCATGTAATTCTATTCAGCTGAAAGGAAAAAATGACATATTGAAGTTTAGGGGAAAATGGTGTGACTTGGAGCAGATCCTACTAAGTGATCTTTCAAAAGAACAGAGAGCCAAACACCACATATTCTCCTTCCTATGCAGTCCTTAACCAGGCTAATGGTAAACTCTACACAGATTAATAGAAAGAAGTGAGAGGTTATGAATGAGGGGTAAGGGATGGGGGAGGGGACTGGATTAAGCATGAGGCTAAACCAAATTAGGTTCAAAATCAGAAAATCCTCACGAGCATACTGTAACCTATAGAGCAAGTAGTGGGCGTCAACTGGCAAGAGGGGCCATGAGTAGTAGGGGAGAGAGTCTAAGCCTGTGAATAATTGATCAGTCTGACAACCCCTGGTCCCAGCCACCGGTTGCTTCCCTCACTGAGCTGTTGACCAAAGCGACTCATGAGATTCCAACGACAAGACATGATTCTGTCAAAGCTCTTGAATGCCCACTGCAGGCCTGAGGCAAAAGCCTGTTGCTGAAGAAACCACAGAAAGCCAATGATCAGCATTGAGAGACCCTGCGAGGTCCGGAATGGTAACCATTCCCCTGATGGCAGTTAGTGTAGTGCTGGAATGCACTGCATAAGCAGCCAGGGAAAACTGGTCAACGACAGCTGGAGCAAACAGTGACCACTGGCATGTAACACAGTCTGTTGCCATGAATAGGCTGACCACACTTCCTACTGGGAGAGAACAGCAAACCAACAAAACAAACACTGGTACAATGGAGGAGCCAAAGCCTGGGGGAGGCAATCAACAGCTTTTAAATTCGGCCAAATATTCCACTTAGTGAGGAAAATATTCCAAATATTCGAGACCTTAACTGGAACTGGGGACTTAGGGTGATATGTACTGGGAGCCGGACTCTTGGGCCCCCAATGAGAGATGCACTATGCAAGAGGTTGATGGAGAGGCTACTAAAAGTAGAATCTAGCTAATTCAAAAATGTGTATCTCAGTTAACCTATACTGATCTCACTCTCAGATTGAGATTCTGTTTGTATCTTTCAGAATGCACCGAGAGTGCTGTTGGTAATCCAACCCTACCAACGAACAGCAGGCCAATAGCTGACATCCTGACAAGAGATGAATCACCCCAGACATACTGTGGGGAATCCATATGGAACCCTGAAAAGAATGATGGGATGAACAAGTGACCCATAGTGACAGCCAATCAGTCAACACAGGATAAACCAGTGAGACAAGACACCAATGATTTTCGACACAACCTAAAGCAGAAGTACAGAGACCCCCTAAGTTCTCAACAATAAAACAGCCTTGATACTCACCCACGATGACTCAGGGAACTGAGCAGAAGAGGGGGCAGAAAGATTGTGAGAGCCTTGGTGGGGGAGAATATCCAGAAACATGGCCCCCCTCAGTAACAACACACTAGGGCCTGTGGAACCAGGCTGACTCCTAGGCTATCCATGGTCCCCAGCCCCAAGTACTGATCCAGACTGCCCACGGAGGAGGATATCCATCTGATTGGGGATGGGGAAAGGGGGCATTTGGGGAACTGGGGATAACAACTCATTATTTGCCCATTAAATAATATAACTCATTATGGACAATAATAAAAAAAAAGAAATTTGGCTCAGTTTCACTCAAAGATTCCTGGCCAATATGATGGCTGTCTCTACTCACTGATGAGTTTTTCCAAGCTTTTTGAGACAAGCTAAGTTTTGAGTTTCTTTTCCTTTAATTAAGTTAACTCCATTAGCTGTCTGTATGAGGAAGAGCATTCCACCTTCCCTGTAAAGACTACCTAGTCCTTTCTGCTGGAGGCCATCTCAGGGGCTTGCCTGGATAAGGTGGCCCTGTCTAAAATAGTATTAAGGGGAAACCATATTATACTAGCATCCATAGACTCTTGTATGCTCATTGAGATTCTGCCAATTTGTCAAGACCTTATGGTGCACCTGCTCATCTGGGTGACTCTAATGAATAGCCAAAAACAAAACAAAAAAGTGACTGCTGTAATCTTAAATATTGCTTAAGATTGAAAAAGCTGAGTTAACAAGCAGGGAGGTTTCTTTTAGGTAAAACAAATAGAATGCAACCATATCAGTTCATGATACTCTCCTTGCATACCTTCCTGCACACATATCCACACACAGGAAAGGCAGCTAGCTGTCTTTGCAGGCTTTTTATTGCTTCACAAGCCACCTCCCTGTCTGGGCTTTCCACTGAAATCTTGGTATGACATCTCGGCTCTAAAGGCAGTAATTTCTGTTGGTCTCTGGCTGAGAGATAGGTAAGGGCCCATCTCTAAGGCTGCATCCTGGGTGTCAGGTAGTCATGCTGTCCCTGCTCCCTAATCTGCTCCTTAGCTATAGTCCAAAAAAGGGAAGTTGAAACTCTGTTTATACTTAATCTTTCTTTTTTAAATTTTAAATTTTTATTTATTTTTTTATTATTATCCATACTTAGGTACACTTAATAGGGGATTAATGTGTTGATGCCTCCAATTCCCCTATTTCCCTCTTCCCTGTCCCTGGTCAGTTGGATGTCCTCCTCTGTGGGCAGTCTGTCCATGGGGTAGGGGGTTGTGAATAGCCTAGGAGTCAACCCGGTTCCATCCCCCTTTGCATGTTGTTACTGAGGTGGGCTTTCTTAAAAAGACTAAAAACTCTTACAAAATCTATTGCTGCCAACAATACAGATTCATGCATATCTTCTGGCAAATGCTCAGAGATACATAACAGCTGTTGCTCAAAATAAAGGTCATAATGTGTTCCCTGTGGACTAAACTGGCAAGGACTTTATCTTTAAAATGACAACTAAATCTTAAGTTTCTGGCATTTAACTGACTCATGACCACAGACAAATCACCTCGGCTCTCTGAGTCACAGCACATCCATCCTTGTAAGCAAAGGAAATGGTACTTCCTTCACTTCCACTTGTGGTGGCTCTCATTTGCTCCAGTGCAGAACCTCTGGCTTAGTGGTGAATCTGTCCTTCAGCCCTCGCTATCTTGAATGTCTGTCTATAGATGACAGGGAAGCAAGAAGTAGCTAGTGGGGACAGAACATTGGTCATCAACCTTATTCCTAATTAAGCCTTCAAAATCCTTAAACACAACCCACATCCTTTGGTACTCTTTCTTTCTTTCTTTCTTCTTTCCTTCCTTCCTTCCTTTCTTTCTTTTTTTCTTTCTCTTTCTTTCTTCTTTCCATTTTTGCCATTTCTATGGTGTCTAGGATTGAACTCAGAGCCTCACACATACTAAACAAATGTTCTATCACTGATCTATATCCATACCCCAACATCCTTTGGCATAAGCATAGGTCCCTTAAGATTCTGAAGAGACACCAGGGGACCAGCCTTTGAAGCAGAAATGCCACTTCAAGTAGCCCAACTGCAAAGCCCTGCAAGTAGATGTGAGTCCTTGCTCTACCCCAGCCTTGACTTCTTTGGCAGTGTAATATTCTGGGCACAGTTCCTTAGTTTGTGAGACATTTTGCTACATGCAACCTCACTTAAGCCTTTTGCCAGTGTGAGGCAGGCTGGCAGGCATTACCATGCCAATTCTTATGGATAAAGAATCAGACCCAGAAAGTTGAAGGATCTTGCTATGTGGTGAGAGTCAAGTCCCCCAAGACTAGTTTTCCTAAAACTAAACTCCATTGTTTTCCATTGCATCTTGTATCAGATAACTTATCACTGCTATGAATAAACACCCCAACCTGAAGTAACTTGCAGAAGGAAAAGGTTTAATTTGGCTTACATTTCGGAGGGGAAGTTTCAGGGCATGGCAGCAGGAAGGGGAATAAAGCTGGTCACATTGACAGTCATGAAGCAAAAGATGAATGGAAAACGGGGCCAGGCCACAAAACCTTAAGGCCCACCCTGAATGACCTACCTCTTCCTTCAAGCCCCAAAGTTCCATAACCTTCATAAACAATGCCACCAGCTGTGAATCCAGTATGGAAATGATGGGAGACATAGGCTTAATTAGGAAGAAGGTAGAAGACCAATGCTCTATCCCCCACCCACTACTTCTTGTTTCCCTATCGTCCATAGACAGCATTAAAAACAAAGCATATCTCTATCCCATTGTTAGATCTGCCCATAGATTTGAAACAGGGGAGAGGTATTTTCCCTTCATGACACCCATAGGAGAAAAATCAGAGCTGAGCATCTTTGCTGCCTACACTCATTCCCTGCTGTTCTCGTGGCTTTAAATTAGCCCTGAGACACTAGCATCTCCATATTCCTCAAAAATTCTAGACTCATCTCTCCCACGGACAATCAGGTTCCTTTCCTGGGATAGCTAGGAGACCTTTCTAGTGTGGTAGTTTTTAAATTGAAACCCTCATATTCCCTACTCCAATGGGCCATTCTCATTACGTAGGCCCCAAATCCTACCATCAAGTCTAACACTTCTCATTTGATATGCTATATACAGACAATTCGCAAGGTGTATTTGGCCATTCCCTCCAAGTATGCTGGACAGTCTAACTATGTCCCCTCCTTCCATTTCTACAATCCTGTTCTGAGTTGACATAATAGAATTCTCTCTGACCAACATGTCCAGTCATCTCCTCTCTAGTTCATCCACAGGGATCTTGATGAAATGTGAGTCAGAAATTAGATGAAGGACAACTAGGGAAGAGAAAGATGACCTTGGAGAGAGAGATCATGGGGGAAGATGAGAACAGGAAAAGGTAGTGGCCAGGATAGACAAAGCAGGATATATGTATATATTGAAATGATGAAGAAACCACATTATGTACACTAAATATTACTTAAAAAGGAGAAAATGTGATTCTGAGCCTGATAACTCTCTACTCAAAGCCCTCTCTTATCCCCTAAAAACTCTGAGTAGAAGTCCCCACAATAGACTCTGAGGCTCTAGTCATCAATTATCTCTGAGACCTTATTCCTATCTTTTGCCCTAAACTCTCTACCTTTTCAAACCTTAAAGTTTAACAAGACATTTCTGGAATACACCAAACCCTTCCTACCTCAGGGCTTTGGCCTTGGTTGATATCTTCACGACAACTCCATGCACTTTCACCCAGGTCCCATTAAGGAAAGTGCCAGCATCTCCTACTCTTCTTTCACACTTACCTTCTCTCTGAGAGCTATTCTCATCACCCTGTTTATATTTGTCATGGTTTGATACAGGTGTCGCCCACAAACAATTGAATGTGTTCTGATAGATCGATCCTCAGCTGATGGCAGTTTGGGTTTTACAACCTCGATGAAGCTGTGTTGTTGGGGGCAGGCTTATAGGGTTATAAGCCAACTTCCTCTTGCCAGTATTTGGCACACCTTCCTGCCGCTGTTTGCAGTGCTGTGGCAGAGGTGATGTCCAGCCCTCTGCTCATGCCATCGTTTTCCCTGCCAGAATGGAGTCTCCCCTCGAGTCCGTAAGCCAAATAAACCCATTCCTCCACAAGCCGCTTTTGTTTGGGTTCTTCTGCGCAGCAA
>PVHP010055083.1:0-10245 GCA_004024765.1 Zapus hudsonius | reverse complement strand
ACCTTGAAAAAAAAAAAAAACCCTGCAGAATGTGGGCCGGGGTGATGGTTCAGTGGTTAACGGTGCTTGTCTGCAAAGTCTGCTGGCCCGGGTTTGATTCCCCAGCACCCATATAAAGCCAGATGCACAAAGTGATGCGTTCATTCGTCTGGAATTTATTTGTTTGCAGTAGCAAGAGGCCTCTCTGCAAAGAAATAAAAATATTTAAAACAATAAAATAAAATTGGGCTGGAGAGGTGGCTCAGCAGTTAAAGGCATTTGTTTGCAACGGGCTCATCTCACCCGTACACAATGCTTAAAGCCAGGTACACCAATTGATGCTTGCAGAGGCAGGAGACCCTGGGATACTTAGTCTCAAATATTTCCCCCCTTCTCTCACTCTCTCCTGCCCCCCCCAAGCAAATAAATAAAAATAGTTAAAGTACAATTTCTATGTCCCAGCCTCCCTTTCACCTACAGGCCTGGTCAATATGAGGTTAGCAGAAGTCATATGGGGTCACAGGAAAGTGGCTCTTTAAAAGAGAGACAAAGAAGCAACTGCATACTGTAGAATCTGGGGAGATAGCTCAGTGGTAGAGCACTTGCTGAGGGCCCGAGTTCATTCCCTCACACCCATGGTTTAAAAGGCGAACCTGGCAGATGCTGTTGAACCCAGGAATGACAAGAAAAGACCACAGACAAATTTAGGCCAAATTGAAGCAAGCTGTATTTGTGTACACAGGAGCTGGCCAACGGCTGTCTCACCCAAATGTAGAGCTCCAGAGACTAGCAGCCAACAAAGGAAAAAGTGGGGTTTTTATCTCTAAAACCTGGAACATTTCCAATAAGGAATGTATCAAACAGGAGTGCAATTAAGCAGGACTTACAGAGGTGAAATAGTGCAGTTAGCTATAAATTCTATGTGAGTCAAAATGACTAGATAACTTCTTCAAAGCACAAGCACCTTCTTTTTTTTAAATTTATTTATTCATTTTCAAGCAGAGAGAGAGAGAGAGAGAGAGAGAGAGAGAGAGAGAGAGAGAGAGAGCGCACCAGGGCCACCACCTTGTGGGTCTGGTTTATGTGGGACCTGGGGAATTGAACCCGGGTTCTTAGGCACTGGAGGCAAGTGCCTTAACTGCTGAGCCATCTCCCCAGCCCAAAGCACAAGCAACTTCTAAGACATGCTTATCCCTTATTTGTGCAGCTGTGTTTGTCCTATCTGTTTCTCAGGAAGACACTCTCCCCTAGTATAAATTATTTTTTTCTGTCTTTAAGGACTTTTTTCTGTTGGGCTTTCTGACATTCTTCCTTGTTAAGTGGGGAGATTCAATTCTTGGGAGGGGTAGAGCACACTCAGAGCAATTCCAGGCCAGTTTAAGGTATGGTCAAATCAAGCAGAACTTTGTTGCAAAATAATTTCTAATTCCAGGATGGCATTTCTCTGGTTCTTCAATGCCTGTAAGCACAGTACTAAGGTGGGTGGAGACAGGAGGATCATCGGGGCTATGGAGAGGACTCTATCGGGGAGACAAGGTGGGACAGTTGTAGAGGGCACCCAACACCCTCCGCTGACCTCTGCGTGCGTGTGAACAGAGCACACACACATCAATGAAAGAGAAAGCCTTGCAACAAACATACTGTGTGTTTTAAAAAAGTGTTGGTAGGATTGTTCAGTGGGTATTTCTTTGACAATTTATATTCTCAAACAGTCCTTGGAAGTTCATACATAAAGTATCTTTATGAAATGTTTTTTCTTGAGTGCCAGGGATGCAGTGCAGGGTCTTCTACATGCTAGGAAAGGACCAGACACCAAGCTGACCCCAGCCCTTTCTACGAATCTTAGTGTAGAAAATGCACTGAACTCACCAGTCATTTGATCTATGCTCATTTTTGATTATACAAGTGGCACAAAATACAAGCTCATTAAAAAAAATTCTAACTAAAGGCTTTGGGAATTTCCCTTCCCTGTCCCTCTCATAAGCTTTGTGGAGATAAATACTGTTTTGGAAGGTGTGTGGGAGGAGCAGGCCCTGTGGAGGTGTTTCTCTCTCTCTCTCTACAGTATTGTGCTCGTAAACTGTTGCTGACTGGCATCTTTTGTGGAGCTCTCCCACATCCTTTCATGTGCTGTGTGCTTTGGATATATAGCCATTTTCCTAATTTAGAACTTGGATTTATTTTTTTTCCTCAGTTTTTCATTATTTCAGATAATGCAGAAATAAACATTCCATTCCTTAACGAGTCCATTTGAACAGCTTAATGGTGCATATCTGGAACCCCAGCACTTGGGAAGCAGAAGCAGGACCGCAAGTTCTGGGCTAGCCTGGCCTACATAATGAAGTCTGGGGATGTAGCTCAGTGAAAATTTGCAGTTATTAATAAGGAATGTACATTTTAAAGTTTAATGATATTGCTAAGTTCCTTTAATTCCTTATTTTTGTTTATTAAACTATATTTGCAGAGAGAGACAGAGAAAATGGGTGTTCCAGGGCCTGTAGCCGCTGCAAATGAACTCCAGATGAATGTGCCACTCGTGCATCTGGGGAATTGAGCCCAGGTCATTAGGCTTTGCAGGCAAGCACCTTAACCACTGAGACATCTCTCCAGCCCTCATTTCTTGTTTTTATTTATTTATTTATTTTTTATTTTTAATATTCATTTTCAAGCAGAGAGAGAGCGCACCAGGACCTCACCACCTTGTAGGTCTGGCATATGTGGGTACTGGGGAATTGAACCCAGGGCCTTAGACACTGGAGGCAAGTGCCTTAACTGCTGAGCCATCTCTCCAGCCCTAATTTCTTGTTTTTAAATGTATTGTGAACAGGTTCAACTTTCAAAATGTAGATTAGTACAATGGATACCCATATTTCTATTACCAAATACAACCAAAATTTATTATATTTCCCTTTTTGTTTTGTTTTTCTTTATCTTTTTGCCCCTTTTTTCTTTTTAAATTTTTTTCTCTTTTTATGCTTGCAATTTTTAAAAATTTACCAATTTATTTGTACACATGCAAACATGCCCCTGCATGCACACCAGGATCTCTTGCACAGGGATCCTCGTCCAGCTTTATGTGGCAGCTTGGGGTTGAACCTCAGCAAGTTTTTCAAGGAAGTACATTTACTGTTGAGCCATCTCACTAGCCCCTTCTTTGTTTATTTGTTTGTTTAAGCCAGGGTTTCACTCTGTAGCCCTGGCTGGCCTGAAACTTACTACATAAAACCAGGCTGTCCTTGAACTTGAAGAGATCCTCCTGCTTCTTTTGCCTTACAAGTGCTGTGCCAGGATTAGAGGCATGAGCCAACACGCCCAGCTGGCCTCAAACTCATGGCAATCTTCTTAACTCAGCCTCCCAAGTGCCAGGATTAAAGGTGTGTGCCACCATGCCCGGCTAGCCTTTTTCTATTGGAATATATGTATATATACATATATACACACACACATATATATATATTCATTGTACATAATGATGAATTCATAATGACATTTTCATACATGTTTATCACGTACTTTGACCATATTCACTTATCCTCCCCCCCTTCAATTACTTCCCTTCATTCTCCCAGCCTCACTTTTACTCTGTCCTGTACACACAGATGGATGTTTCTGCCTGGATGGCTAGTTCTGACTGTCGACTCGATTGTGTTGAGAGACGACTAGGAGATTAGTAGTGTCTACCTTGAGTGTGTCTATGGGGCTGTTCCAGAGACAGGTAGATCTCACCTAATTAATGGATTAGGTATTTGGGAGGTGATCAGTCTGTGGAAAGGTGGGACCCGATTGGAGAAATTGGGTCATTGGAGGTATGACTTTGAAGGTTATCTCTTGACCCTGACCCCCTCATGTTATTGCTGTTTGCTTCCTGGCTGCTATGAGGTGGACAGCTTTCATCCTCCAAGCTCTTTCATCCTCCAAGCTCTTCCGCAGTGGGAACAGCTGACCATGGACGTGGGAGCTAAGATGCATCCTCACTTCCTTGTTTTCTGGGGTCTTTGTTCACAGTGATAAAAGTTTGATAATACATGATTACTTGGCTGAAATGTTTGAATTATATATTTAAAATTGTTTTTAGTGATCTGGCTAATGTAAATTTATTGCAGACTTTTGAAGCAGCTGTGCAGGAGAACATCAGCATTAATGGGCAAGACTGGCAGGACGCCTCGGGTGATGGTTTTGTGGGTATGTGACTTAACTTTCTCCTCTGTCATTTGTTTTTGCAGCCAATTTAATTTTGAATGCTTCTCTTTCTTTATTAATGGTTTATTCATGACAGAGTACACAAGAGGAAAGTGTTTCATGTCAAGAGTTCACTTCCAACTTTCTGGAATGTTCATTTCTTTCTTTTTTTTTTTTTTTTTTTTTTTTGGTTTTTCGAGGTAGGGTCTCGCTCTAGCCCAAGCTGACCTGGAATTCACTATGTAGTCTCAGGGTGGCCTTGAACTCACAGCAATCCTCCTACCTCTGCCTCCCCAGTGCTGGGATCAAAGGCGTGCGCCACCACGCCCGGCTTGGAATGTTCATTTCTTTGACTTAAAGGAGGAATGAAGGGAAAGCCAGGCAATGCTTAGGTTGAATGCAGTATTTTAGTAGCTGTTTTCAGTGTTGTTTTAAACAAATTTCTAGAAGAGTAAAAAGAAGAAACTAAATAGATTACTGAAGTCATTGCCTGAGGGAAGCACAGCAGGTTCCTTGGTCCATATTTACTATGTAGTATTCAAACCTGACTTTCATCTGATAACCAAAGCAAAGAAAACTGTGAGGGTTGTTATACTTTACTGTAGAATTATCCCAGATAAGGAAACAGGCCCAGAGAATTCCTCTGTCTCCTTACAAAACAAGTTGCATTTTGTTTGTGTTTTGTTTTGTTTGGCTTTGGTTTTCAAGGTAGGATCTCGCTCTAGCCCAGGCTGACCTGGACTTCACAATGTTTACTCAGGGTTGCCTCGAACTCATGGTGCTCCTCCCACCTCTGCCTCTCAGATGCTGGGATTAAAGATGTGTTGCCACCATGCCCAGCAAGCAAGTTGCATTTTTGCAAGTGATGATTAGAGTAAGTAGTGTGGTGTTTGTAGAAAGTCACACCACACAAGTAGAAGGAATAAGCCACAGATTTACAGAAGTCTCCTTAAAAGAATATTTTCTTGGTCTAAAGCAGACATGATTACACCCTAACTAGTGGTGTTGACATACCTAAAGAAATCATAGTTTTAATAGAAAGAAAATGGTCACTGTACAAAGGGGGAAAATTAAGGAATGATAAGCTTGAGAAAAGAGGCAGAATTCCATGTGCCTTGCGGCAGTGTTCAGAGGGCCAGAGTGACTCATTGTCTCCAGGTCTGGCCAGCCTAGCGGATGTCTCTGGTCTGTGGCACAATCATCCAGTCACACCCTTGGGCCGATTTCGTGCCCACTAGCCAGCCCTCGGACTACCACTCTTTCTCTACAATAAAATAATACTTTGCCCAGAAGACTTTCTGTCTACTGCTTGGAATTATTAGAATTGTCTCTTTAAAAAATCGCCAAAATTAATTGCTTAGTTTATATGTTAAAAGGATAAAGCCGTAGCATCAGCTGTGCAAAATGTTAATGATTACTAATTAGCAGAAGCAAGATGGGGTATCGGAATCAGCCAAGAGCACTTACACTACATAGCTTTTCACTGCATCTAGATCTGCCTGCTCTACAAAGTCACCCTGGAATTGTCTCATTGCTGGGGCCCAGGCAAATCATAAACACCAAGTCAAGAATTGTGTAGGTTAGTTGCCTTGGGAAAAGGTGGGTGTTCTTTATACCTTTCTTCCCTGTGACTACTGTGAGGAGAGATCATTGAGAATACAACAGTGTGCTTTTACCTTCTTCCTTGGGTTATGCCAGGGCTGCCAGATCCAAAGGAGACATGGCCCTTAACACATGGGAGCTAATCCTTCATGGAAGGACACAGGCAAGGAATCGCTTTGCTCTTTGGAAAGTGAGAGGTAATCTAACAACAGCTGCTATTAAGTAAAATCTATTTGACAAATGAGTGTGTCAGGCAGAAAGGAGAAATGACGTTTGAAACAAAGCAGTATGTGCAAGTGTCCAAAGAAGTGATGTGTGGAAAGTGCCAGAAGTGAATTGGGTAAACTGATGGCAGATGAGTTGAGAAGGTAAGCTGAGATTGTATCAAGACCTTAATGAAATGTAAGGACTTTGCACCTTGTTCTGTTGGCATTGGAGAACAGTGACTTTTGTTTTTATCCATGTTTATTGATTCAACACAGAGACCCACAGGTCTGTGGGCTGCAGTGAGATTTGAGTAGGCGCTTTGAGCCTTAGCAAGCTTGTTGAATTGGCCTTAGTAGTTCATGTTTCTAGTCAAGTACATCGAAGCAGTAAGTAAGCTTCAGAGGGCAGTTTTAAAGTTTCATTATTTTTAAAACCTTTATTGACAATTTTAATACATGTACTTAATGGTTTGTGTGTGTGTGTCTGTGTTTTCGAGAAATGGTCTCACTGTAGCCCAGGCTGACCTGGAACTCACTTTGTAGTTTCAGTCTGGCTTCAAACACACAGCAATCCTACCTCTTGAGTTCTGGGATTATAGGTGTGTATTTCCATACCTGGCAACTTAAAAGTATTTTGATCAAAATCTCCTCTTTTACTTTCTTGTGTTCTCTCTCCCCTAGCTCCCTTCCACCAAACCCTTCTTTCTAGCTAGTCCCTCTTCTACTTTGATATCGTTTTTTCCCTCCTTCATCCTCCATGACAACGTATTGATGGGCCAGTATTATGCAGGTCTTGTGCAGGTAACAACTGCCCCTGTGATGTCATGAATATAGTGGCCACTTAGTGTCTGGAAGCCAACGTTCCAGAGCACTCCTCCCCATCCTTTGGCCCTCACATTCTTTCCACCACCTCTTCCGCAATGGTCCCTGAGTCTTGGATGGTGTGATAGAGAAGTCTCACAGTGTTGAGCATTCATCAGTCACTTGTCAGCACATTGATGAGGTTGAATGTCCCCAGTAGTCATGGGTATCGTCAGAAAGAAGGTTCTCTGACCAGAAATGAGAGCAGTGCTGATTAAACATAACATAAATATCAAGGACAGTTTGATGGGCAGAACTTATCCATTTAGCCAAACAATGGTGGTAGCTTCTCTCCTGGTTCTATGACCTTCCCAGCCACAGGATTTTCAGTACTGGGCATGAATTTCCTCCTGTGAAGTTGGTCCCAGATCTAATCAGGGAACATTTGGTTACTCCCATAGCAGATATGCCACTGTTGTACCAGTGGACCATCTTGCTTGGCTAAGCAGCTGTATAGCTTCCAGGGGTCACTGCTGGGTAAGCCTATGGATGAATTTTCTTGCCTAGTAGCCTGCTTACCACTTTCTAGCATTATGAAGAGTAGTTTTTAATCTGAGATTTCCTTGTTCCTGGTACATGAAATCAGTGTTAATTGGTGAAGAAGGAAAAAAAGAATGAAAAAATAAATGGAAAATACAAATGAAACCTTTCTTTTCCTTCCCTAGTAACTCCCCTAAACAAACTTGATTACAGGAAGTTTGATCATGCAAATTTAAGGTTTAAAAGGACGATTCATTGAGGTCAGGAGCTAGATTTGTTTTTCATAATAGATACCACTGAATAGTTATTAAACTCAAGAGGAAGTCCCTGCCCATTGGATTACACACTCTAGTTCTGCAGCTCCTTTTCCTTAGGAGACACTGGGAAACCATTGCTCCCTACATGGGAAGGTTTAGCTCATTGATTTTTAAAAATTATTTATTTATGAGAGTGAGTATGGGTGTGTCAGGGCCCCCTGCTGCAGCAATTGAACTCCAGATGCATGTGGCACTTTGTGCATCTGGCTTTATGTGGGTGCTGGGAAATTGAACCCATGTCTTCAGCCCAACTTTTTTTTCCCCAACTTAAAAAAAAAATTTTTTTAATTCAGAGAGAGAGAGAGAGCCAGGGCCACCACCTTATGGGTCTGGCTTATGTGGGTACTAGGGAATTGAACTGGGGGCCTTAGGCACTGAAGGCAAGTGCCTTAACCGCTGAACCATCTCTCCAGCCCCGCAATTTTTTTTTTAATGGTTGTGAAATGGTATATTCGTTTCAGGCCAGTGATTTCACTTTTTAAATATATTAAAGTTTGGAACTGCCTGTTTAAATAAGTATTCCAAGTAAAAAATGTCTGTCTCCCTCATAATACCATGCCAAGAAGTAATTGTGTAGGATTCAACGGCTCTTAGGTGAAGGAGAGACCATACCTGGTGTATCCTTTGTCTATACTAGATGCATATGCAGGTGTTTACCTATATGAGGAGTTTCTCAGCATGCTTCTTCCTTATGGAGCTTCTGTGAAGCAAACAGACCCATTTCTAGCTGTGACTGACACAGCAGAACTCATGGGATGTGAACCTCTTAGATGAGGACCCAGGGTTGTAGTGTTCTTCCTCCAATGATTTCATTTGCTTTTTTTTTTTTTTTGAGGCAGGGTCTCACTCCAGCCCAGGCTGACCTGGAACTCACAATGATCCTTTTCTCTCAGGTGTAGGAGGCATGTGCCTCCATACTTGGTTTCAAGTGATTTTCAAAATAATTTTGAATAGACCATCTGCATTCATTGTATTCAGAGTGCTTTATTTCTGGGCCTTCTCATAGATCTACCAAGTCACATTTATATCCTCCCTTACACTCCCCAGTCATGATTCCTTCTGCTAAACTTTGAGAATCCCTGTTTAAGAGCATTAAGAAAGCATCTAGTAAAATAATTTAGCTAAATGAAAACTACTTGTTACCAACTGTTTTATTCTTCCCTACCCCTGCCAGGTAAGTCATTTCAGATCTGCACATTCTACTCACTGCTGCTGTCACCGCTTTGGTTTAGCTCACAATAAGTGAGAACTTATGAGCATCTGTCATATTAAATGCCTTTTGCAATTGATTCTCTTTCATGGGGAGGGGATGCTGAGAATTGAACCCAGAGTCCTGCCAAACCCCCAACAGTCTACGTCTCATATAGTGTTTCATCCTTATTTTTTTCCCTAGAGACTCTGGTTGTCTCATAAATCCTGTTTCCTCCTCCAGAAATGCTTTTCCTTATTATCAGTCCCTGCCCCTTTCATCTAGCGCATCGACACTGACATTTCAGGCTCAGGTATCACGTCTTTCAGTTGTTACTGAAGTGTGTTGTTACTGAGGGGTGCCATGCCTCTGGATAGTCTCCCCCACCACGGCTCTCACAATCTTTCCGCCCCCTCTTTGTGCAATGTCCTGATAATGTTATTGAGTGGTAGTGACCTGTGTCTTGGGGACCTGCTGCATTCGTCTTTGTATCTCTCTGGTTAGCCTGACTTCTCACTGTGCTCACTCGGTGAGGGATGAGTGAACCTCCAGAGTGGGGCATCTAAAGCTTGCTGTATTTGTTTTCTTATTTCATGTTTTAGTTTATGCATATGATTTCATACTAATAGAACAATGAGTTACAAAGAATGAAATTTTTTCTGAAATAGATTCTGACATCAAAGTGCTTGAAGATGAGTTTGATGAGATCATAGTAGGCATAGCAACCAGGCGTAAGCAGTATCCCCGGAAGATCCTTGAATGTGTCATCAGAACACTAAAGGCACAGCATGAAACTCTGGTAAGATGATTGACATTGACATTTTGTGTATGTGTGTGTTGTATGTGAGGACAGGTGCACACATGCCGTGGCATCCATGTGCAGTGTGAAGACCAGAGGACCTCCTGAGGTGTTGGTCCTCTCCTTCCACCTTGTTTGAGGCAAGGTCTCTTGTTTGCTCTGTGTTTGCCAGGCTGGCTAGTGAGCTTCGTGAGATTGTCCTGTCTCCGCCTCCATCTCACTGAAGGGTATTCCCGGACTACAGATGCTCACACTGCAGTGTCGATCCGCCCAGACCTCAGGCTTTAACAACAAGCACTGTTACCCACTGAGCCATCTCCTCAGCCCTTAATTTTTATAAAGTGTTTTACCACAATGAAAACTTAAGGTGTAGGAAGCACATGGAGGTAGATGGCATCTTGTCTCTGTCTTTCCCTTTGGTTACTTGGACATCATATTCTGTGGAACACAGCCTCCTTAAAATTGAGATTAGAGATGAACTGGGCAATGACATTATGACTTCACGACCAGGAAGGAAAGGCAACTTGTTTTTTAACTCTTCTTTCTGTTTCTCATTTATGTTTGACACATTTTATATATATATATATATATATATATATATATATATATATATATATATATATATATATATAT
>PVHP010055082.1:0-10252 GCA_004024765.1 Zapus hudsonius | reverse complement strand
ACTCCTTATGTAGCCAAGGCTGGCTTTGAACTCTTGGCCCTCCTTCTTCCATCTGGGATCTGGGATTACAGGAATGTGCTGCCACACCAGCTCATATTTTCTATATTGGTATTCTCTGACTCTTCTAGAAGGCCCTTAGGTTCATTGGCCATATCTTCATTGATTATTCTCTTTTGCAAAGTTCCTATTCAAATGTTTTGCCTATTTTTATTGTGTTATTTATACTCTTGATTTGTAGAAGTTTTTGCATATTCTGGATATGTGCTTGAAGAGAAAATCTATTTTGGTATATAAGTAGATATTACAGATAATACAGCAAATAGATTGGGCTGAAAACGGAGGATTTCCCTGGCATGTACAGACCCTCGATTTGACACCACCACCACCACCACCACCACCATACACCTATACATATATGAGGATATTAGGTAGACTTAGATTATATGGGTGACAAAGCAAATTGCATAGTGGGAGAACACTAAGCCTGTACACATACAGCCCATAAACATATGTATAGTATTCTAGGTAGAAACTCAGGAAGTATGCACAGATATGTATTTCTGTGTGTCCAAAAGCAGTCTCACCTGTACATGTATGTTCTGTGACTTATTTCCTCACTCTCTTAATAATGTCTGTTGAATGTGCTTTCTTAATTCTAAAGGGCATAATTTACTATATTTTCCTTCATGGATAATGTATACTGTAACTTAAGTAATCTTTGACTGTCTAAAGCTCAAAAGATAGGTTCTAATATGTGAGAGAACACAAAGGTATTTTGGAAGTTTGTTGATTCTGTGATGGTTAGGTTTTGTTGTCAACTTGATCTTTTTAATTATCTTGGGTGGGTTTCTGAGGATGTTTACCAGAAGTTAGCCTCTCAGTAGGGGGCAGGATATAAGGAAGCTCAGGAGAGCTAGAAGTAAACATCCTTTCCTGTGTGGGCAGTGCAGGAAGGAAATGTCAGAGACTCAGGAAGCCTTTAAGTCTGGGATAGAGTTGCAGGACCCCACCCTAAAGGTATATAAAGAAGAAATTCTCTCCTTGGCCCTCCTGCCTATTTCCTGTTCTGTGTGTGTGGTGTAGGTGATAGGCTTTTCTCTCTGCTAGGACCTGTGAAAGAGGGCCAGCCTCTTTCACTGTTACGAACTTCCCCTCAATCTGTAGTTTCAATAAATACTTTCCTCCCCCAAATGGTGCCTGGTTTGAAGATTCATCCCAGTGGCATGTGGCTGACTAGGACACTTTTCATACTTAGATCTAGAATATTCCTGACATCATATTTTGTGAGCATTTATTTTTCCATGTTAACATTCTATTTGTCCAGCATCATTTTTCTTTTCCCTGACTGTACATTTGAATTTTCCCACAATTCTCTACCTTCCCATTATTTTGTATATTTGTCCGTCTTTGTGGTAATAAGTTGTATATTTTAAAAATTCAATTGGGAATTTAACATGAACATACAGTAATTTTGTTGTGCTTCCATCCCATTATAAATTGTATATTTTTATTAAGTTGTGATAGTTCTCCAAAATTGTCTTGACTAATGACTCTGCAGTCCCATATGCATTTTAGAATCAGCTTTCCAGTTTTCATAAAGAAAAAAATGTTGATTTCTGTTATAATTTTACAGAAACTAAGAATTGATTTGAAATTTTCTTTACACTAATGAGTCTTCAGTTCAAGTTTGTAAATATGGCTCTTCCCCTTATTTAACTTTTTGTATGATATTCAAGCAGTCTTAGATATCATTTATTACATTTATTTCTAAGTATTTGAGTTTTGAATGCTGCTATAATGGGGATCTTTTAAATGTTTCCATGTTTTTACTGGATTATAATTCGTTATTATCAATTTTTAAATATTTACTTTTTTGTTTTTGTTGTTTTGAGGCAAGGGTGATCCCCCCTACCTCAGCCTGAGTTCTGGGATTATAGGCATAAACCACCACACATGGCCTTGTTTTTATTCATTTATTTATTTATCTTTTTGATATAAGGTCAAGCTGTATAGTTCAGACTGTCCTTTACCTAACTCTGTAGCCCAGACTGACCTCAAACTCATGACAATCCTCCTTCCTCAACCTACTGAGCCCTAGGATTATAGACATGAGTCACTCTGCCTGGTTTAACTTTATATTTCTGAATTGCTTATTGCTGACACATAGAAATATATTTGATTTTATATTTTGACCTTTTAGCTAGTGACTATGTTGCATTCACTTACTAATTCAAATAATGTATGTGTAGATTTGGTTTTTCTATGCATGTTTTATGTTGCTTGTGAATATTGACATGTTCTATCTAATCCATGTATATTTACTTATTTTAGTATCTTATTGCATTTGTTCAAGTACAATGTACAGTAGAAATATTGACAGCAGGCCTTTTAATCCCATATTTGGAGAGGTTTTCAATATTTCACCCTCAATAAAATGTTTTCTAGAGGATCTTATTTTAAATATTATATAAAGTATGTATTATGTGTATTTCATATTTTATATTTCATAAAAGAAGATCCCAAGGCTGGAGAGATGGCCCAGTGGTTAAAAGTACTTGCTTGCAAAGTCTACTGGTCCAGGTTCAATTCCCCAGCACCCATGTAAAGCCAGAAATAAACTTGCAGTGGTAAGAGACCTTGGTGTGTACACACACACACACACACACACACACACACACACACACACACAAAATAAAATAAATAAAAATGCTTTAAAAAATGAAGATCCCTCTTTCTCATTTCCTAAGAATTTTTGGATCATGGCTTTTGGGTTTTATCAAATATGTTTTCTGAGTTTGTTGAGATTATTATATTTCTTTGCTTTATTCTGTTAATGTGATTGAGCATTTAAACAAACTTTCATTTCTGATATATACATAACCTGGTTGGCATATATTACCCTTTTTTTTTTTTTTTTTGGTTTTTTGAGGTAGGGTCTCGCTCTAGTCCAGGCTGACCTGGAATTCACTATGTAGTCTCAGGGTGGCCTTGAACTCAGGGGATCCTCCTACCTCTGCCTCCTGAGTGCTGGGATTAAAGGCCTGCGCCACCATGCCTGGCTATATTACCCTTTTGTATATAATTAGATTTTATCTGCTAATATTCTAAATGTGTGGTTTGGTATGTGTGCACATGTGTGTGTGTGTGTGTGTGTGTGTGTGTATACATACACATAAGGTGCCCATGTGCTCACCTTGCCTGTGGTGGGTACACTTGTCTATGGTAGCCAGGAGGGAATGTCAATGCCCCTCATCTCTCTCCTGTCCGCACTTACATTTATTCCTGCACATGTATTCCATCTTTTCATATGCCACAGTTTTACTACCTATTATGACTCTGCCTTCACATTCTTATATTATTTTGCTTCTCTTTTTCAAACTTGTTATACATTCTGGTATAATTCCTTTAGTAGTTATTGGGGGTTTTGGGACAGACTGGGAAAGCTTTATGTGGCTTTTTAGTTGTCCTTAGACTGGAATCAGGCTAGTGTGCTGTTGATAAAAACAGATTCAAACTTATTTTATTGTTCATTGTACACTAAAAAAACCTTCAGGGGCTGGAAATATTGCTCAGTGGTAGTGCACTGCTAGCATGTGCAAAGCCCTGGGTTCAGTCCCCACCTTAATGGTCAAAACACAAACCTCTAATTAAGAACTACCACTGTGGGGCTGGCAATGTAGCTTAAGGAGCAGAGTGTTTACCTTGCACGTATGGAATACTGCATATGCCACGTATGGTAGTGCATGCCTGCCTTTTATTACTCAGCAGGTGGAGGCAGGAGGATCAGAAGTTCAGGGTCAGCCTGGGCTATGTGAGACCCTATTTCAAAGAAAGAGGGGAGAAAAGAAATGAGGGAAGAAAGAAAAGGAAAAGAAAAAAGAGGAAGGAAGAGAGAAAAAAGAAACTACCAGTCTCCCCTCTGTTATCTGTTTCATAGAGATTCTGAACAAGTTGGTGATTGATTGCTATTAGGCTAATTTTTAAAAAGCTTAAAATAGAGCTGCTGATATTTTTGTGTGTTTTCTTCTAATATTTTCTTTTTAAATGAATTTCAAATTTTGTATCTCTGCCTTGGGCCTTTAGAAAGTTATTCTTTGTACAGTCATCATACTTTTTACAAGTAAGTTTAATACTAGTTTCCAGTAACAGCAGTATGTAGCATTCAAGGTTCAGACACATAAAAGTGTATCTCCTCTATATCATGGTGTGTTAATGACACCATCAACAAGGTTGTCTATATTTGATATTATGCATGAAACTTTTGACATTGAGAAAGTTTTAGACATTCACTTTGTAAGTCACCTTATATGTGTAGTAAATAATCCAAGTTATTAGATGTCATTAGAGCTTTAACTTTGAAATCACTCTTACTACTTCTTTTTGATGTTTAATGTAATGTAGTTGAAGACTGGACATTCTAGCACAAACTTTTTTAAAAAATGTCATTACTCCAATTCTTATTTGGTTGAAGCAGAATTCTGAATAGCAAAAGCAAACTGCAGACATCATTTGGATGCTGAAGCTGAATAAGATAAATGTAAAACTCCAAATGATTTTGCTCATTTGTTTAGCTTTATTATCTTCATTGACTGACAAAGAATTTATGACATATACATTACAAATATTAAAATTTTTATGATAAATAAGTTTGAACCTCTAAGATTTAACTGATCCAATGCTGGTGGCATATTTTAAAGATTGTCTATATTTGTATAAGATTTAACTAGAAAACATTATGTTACTAAATGTAGTTGGAAAATAATGATCAATGAACACCTGTATTTAGGAAAACAGGCTTGCCTAAGTTGCACAACTTATGTCCACACTTGATTTTCAGCCAACCTAACTCCTGATACTTATCAAATTGATTTCATTCAGGGTTGCTTATAGGCTGCAGCTGAGGCTGAAGGAGGAGCCATCCCCACGGAACATATATAATTACAGTACATTGGTGTTTGTTCATCTGACACTTGCAGAACCAAATTATCTTTGATCTTTAGGTAAGTTTTTTGTTGCTTCTTCCACCACTCTGAGAGTCAGAAATAAGTGAAAAAAGATGATAAATGTTTTGAAATGCATGTGTAAAATCCATGTTTCTCAGTTCTCTGATTTACTCTGTTTTCCAGTTGTTGTAGACTATGCTTGAGTTATACCCATTTAAATTCTTATAAATTTTGAGACTAATCAAACTCCCTAAGTTTCACTTACCTGGGAGTTAAGTATTTTTAGTGAAATGTGTTTAATAAATTTGAATTCCCCTATGGTAAAAGTGTTAAATATGGCCAGTGTCTTTGCAGTCAGTGTTCTTGTGAAATATTGTGTATAAAGCTCCATCTAATTTTATTTCAAGTGTCAGATGACCTTTACAGATCTGTGTTTTGTGATAGTTTTAGAGACTGGGCTATAGTTGAATTTACTAGTGAACTAAAACCAATCTGTAAGAAACTATGAGTGATACTACTTGTATTTATTTAGTTAACATTTGAAGCGAGAGTTATCCCCACTTTTTATTTAAAGGTTTTTCATTTTTCTAGGCATTCTTATTCAACAAAAATAAATAGAAGACTTTTGGTTAAGCATGTAAACTAGAGTATTTAAAATTATCTTCTTGCTGCCTAAGTTCACTAAATTGACAGTAAAGGTAATAAAGGCACAAGCAAAGACAATAGAAAAGACAGCAGAATATAATAGACAAGTGAAATCAGGAATGGTAAAAAGAAAATGGATAAATTAGGGATAGGGGAAGTCATTCTCTTCAGTCATGCAGCCAGTGATATGTTGCCCGTGCTCTAGTAAATGACCCCACCCATGTTCATGCTACCAACCCTCATTAAACTGACTGGGTCAGAAAGAAGACATTATAGTAGAAGGCTGGCTAGTTGGGAAGAAGAAGGGGTTTAGTGGGAGGGGAATAAGAGGGTAATAAGGGGGTGAACATAAAACTATGTTTTATACATGTATGAAATTGGCAAAAATTAATATTTTAAACTACCTCAAAAAAGAAAATGGATAAATTATAACCACCCTAGGAATGCAGTCTTGATAGAACATAATATTTGATCATAATAGTGAACTACAGTTTTTTTTAATAATTTCCTAACATTGAGTCATTATTATAACTTTTAGTCTGTGTCATGGCTTATTACTGTTTGCTTAACCATTCCTTCATTAATGACCATGTAGGTTCTTTAGCTTTTTACTATTCTAAACTGCATTCCATACATCAGTCTTAAAGAACTATTTTGGTAATTTTTTATAAAGAATTAGTTTCTTGAAGTGAATCACAGTGTGTGGCTTTTATTGGCTTTGACCCTGCTGCCACATTGCTTTCCAAGTACCATTTCCATTATTGCCATCAGTGTGTGGGACTTTCCATTGCACTTTATTCTGACCAGCATCATGTTTACCTTAATGAAGGCGATCAGTCTGGGGAGAGACACTTAGTACTTGTGGGAAATGTCTTGACTTTGGTGTTGTGGTAGACAGTGAGTGACCTGAGTGACAAGTTTTACCAGGTAGAGCTTGACTGGCTACCTTTACCAATGCCTACTTAAGATAAAGAGGGAGGCTATGCAGTTAGAAAAAGGAAGGGACTTCTTTTACCTGGGGTGTTCACCTCATGTAGGAAGTAGAATTTGAGTTGAGTCCAAGTTGGGAAAGTTGAGAGAATATGGTATAGCCTCTTGAAGGGTATATGAGTGTGAATCAAATCAGGGGACAGAAGCCACACAAAAACAAACAGTGAGTATAACACTAAGAATTATTAAGCTATGCAGGGAGAGAAACTATAACACTACTGTATAAGGAGAACTCTAAAATGAAAACTAGGGCTGAAGTAGACTACACAAGGAAAGACAAAATTGAAGGATGGTCCAGAGCTCATTGACAGTGTAGTGCCCAGCCCCAGTGCATGGCACAGCAGTGTATTGGGTCACCTAGGCCAAAGTTGGTGCCCAGCCCACTGTGGTCCCTGGTGAACCAAGACTGTGAGCATACAGAGGGAGTCAGGTCACTGCTACAGGTCTAAGGCACAGGTGAGAGGAAGATGGTGGGTTTGAGCATCACTAGAAGTGGAATTTGAAAAAGCCTCCTATGCAGCAGCCTAGAGCAGTGCTGGGCACAGCCCAGGACAGTCATTTCCAGCTGCTGTGGGTTCAAGTGGCTGGCTGGCTGGCTGTTTAGAAAGTATGTGTCTAGAAACTCAGAAGAAAGAATTTAGAGCAGCCTCTTGGGTTAGGGCTCCTGGCTACAGCAATGCTCTGAATAGAGCTAAAGTAAGCCCAGCAACCAACCAAGGGCTCATAAAGCAGTGCCCTCCAGGCACCCAGCACTGGAGCGGCACTTTTCGTTCTGGACACCAGTGACCTGCAGGGCTGGATAACTATTTGTTGTGGGTGGCTACTTCTAAGCACCCTATACTAGTAGTTCTTCCCAGTTGTGTCAGTGAAAATTAACTCCAGATATTACTGTAAATCTTTTGGGTAAAAAGTCATCTCCAGATGGAAAGCCCTTGCACTAGGGAAATTTCACAGCCTGAGAAGCAGAGGGGAAAGAAGTGCAAGACCAGGAGAATCCACAAGTAAAACTCCACATTGCTCAGCTGGCAAAAGAAAAATGTTTCAAAAGCCAACCTAAGAGTTCTAAATGTACTAAAGACAGAGAGGTGAGAATTTGGAAGTAAGAGGCAATATAAGAATCTGCCCCAGAGGAAAAAGGCATTCTGGAAGTGGTTGAGGAATAAAATATGAGCAAAGCGATAGGAGCAGAGCAGCACAAGGACAGCAGACAACACAGAGGTCAGTGTGAAGGGGCTAGAAAAGGACGGTTAGAGTCGACTCTAGAAGGCTTCGTGTGAGGGCCCTTAAGGCTGGAGACCTAGTGCTGTCCATGGACAAGGAGGGTGGAGGTAGAGATGGAAGAGTTACTTAAATAATCTAAGTTACATTATTACACCTACCAGGTTATTCAGGAAGTTGTCCCTGATGTTTTCTTGTAGCCTGGATTTGTTTTTCACCTACCTATTTCATAATTTAATACTGTAGTTCTTTAATAGTATGGAACAGCATGCTTACAGAATGTCCACAGGAGAGGATTACTACAAAGTGAGCATAACTTTGCTCACTGTTCTGTCTCTCCTGGGAGGAGCAAAACTATAACTGCATATTTCCACCATTACCAGCTGAAGATGGGGCTGGGCTAGCTCAGTGGTGAAGAACAGAGCTATTAGAGAAGTCCAGAAAAGGAAAGTTATCCATGGTCATTGTCACTCAAACTGAAGAGAGAAACTGGAAAAGGCTGCTATGATTTTGATTCAGACCCCTCTGTAATCTTTTCTTTCACCAAGTATGTGACTCCCTGTTTTAGTAATTTCCTTGTGATTTGTTATAATTGTTAATCCTATTATCCAGAATAGCTGCATGGTCTTGTATCTTGTATTGCCCTATGGCACTTCCTTCTAAGTATTTTGATGTTTCTCTTTATTATTCAATACTATCTGTGGCTCAAGGCTTTCTGTTTTATAGACTTTTTTTATTGTCTGGGGGAAGGTTGAGGCAGGGTCTCAGGTAGCCCATGTTGATTTCAAATTCACTATGGGATTACAGGCATTCACCACACACCTGATTTTTATTGATCCCCTTCTTTTGCATGTGTATGTGAATGTAATGTTCATGAGTATGTGTGATATTCATGCATGTATTATGTGGGGATGCACATGTATATACACGCATGTGTGGAAGCCAGAGATCAGTGTTAGGTGTATTCCCCAATCACTGTCCTTATTTTTAGAGACAGGATCTTACAGAAACAAGGTCTGCAATCCCGTCTGTGTTACAGTGCACACCTGTAACCTTATCTCTGGGGAGGTGGAGACAAACAATTTCTGGGGTCTTGCAGGCCTGCACAGTTACATAGAGCTTTTTATGTGGTGCTAGGTGTCTAGACTCAGGTCCTCATGCTTGTGTGGCAGGGACTTTACCTACTGAGCCATCTCTGCTGTACTGACTCCTCATATTGTTTTTTGTTTTGTTTTGTTTTGCTTTGCTTTATGTAGAAATGGACTCAGAAATCAAGGAAGACATCCCTGTACATGAAGAATTTGTTCTGTGTGGAGGAGTTGAAACCCAGATTCTAAAATGTGGGCCCTGGACTAACCTCTTCAGTGAACAAAGTGACAAAAGACCAAAGCTGCTCATTTTTGTTATTCCTGGTAAGGTGAAAAGTCTGCATGAGGACATTTTGTACAGATAACTTCTGATTTTATAATTACTGTGAACAGTTTACTGTAGAGAATTTGGAAGGAAATAAATTTACCCATTCTATTGATAACCATTTTTAATACTAATGTCTGTATGAGGTGACAGTTTGGAAGGGTACTACATATGCACTGTAAGAATTTGTGTTTAGAGCTTTATCAATATTTTCAGCATTTTTAAATTTTTTCTACCTATTTTCAAGATGATGTCATGTGCTTATTATACACTTTTTCTGGGATTTTCATCTGGGTTAATTTTGATTTTTTTCTTGATCCCTGTCAGTAGACCATTAGCTGATTTTTATCACACAGGAAATTCTGCTGTCGTATGGATCTGCTTCGATGTCCGCTGTCTCTTTTTGTATTTTTCATGGTTTTTTTTTTTTTTTTGGATGGGGTGGGGAACTTAGCTTAAATTACTATGAATTTTTGTCTGCTATTTGTCAACAACTCTTAAGCTAATACAATTTCATAAAACATCAAGGAAATGATCAGAATGGCTTTTTAAATTTATATATATTTACATATCTATTTAAACTCATATGTATATACACACATATTAACTTTGGCTAATTCTTTTTAATTTTTTAGGATTAAAATTTTTAAAAACTATTAAAAAATTTAGAGGCCTTATGCCCTCCTGCTTTCTCATAGGCAGGAGGTCTCTGTACTTTCTCCTCTTTCATTGATATAATAAAGTCTCTATAAGTTTTTTTTAAAAAAAAGGTTTCTATAATCCCCTCCCACTATCCTCCCTTGTCCTACATCCCCTCCACTGAATCCTCTCTTATTCCCTCTTCTATTTTTTTTAATATATATTTATTGTCCATAATGAGTTACATTATTTAGTGGGCAAACCATGCGTTGTTATCCCGAATTCCCCAATTCCCCCCCTCCCCATCCCTGATCAGTTGTATATCCTCCTCCGTGGGCTGTCTGTATTAGTCCTTGTGGCAAGGGATCCTGTATATCTTAGTACTCATCCCGGTCTTCCTGGCC
>PVHP010055081.1:0-10252 GCA_004024765.1 Zapus hudsonius | reverse complement strand
AAAATATTTTATTTATTCATTTTCAAGCAGAGAGAGAGAGAGAGAGAGAGAGAGAGAGAGAGAGAGAGAGAGAGAGAGAGAGCACCAGAGGCACCACCTTGTGGGTCTGGCTTATGTGGGTCCTGGGGAATTGAACCCAGGGCCGTAGGCATTGGAGGCAAGTGCCTTAACCGCTGAGCCATCTCTCCAGCCCAAGAATTGATTCTTGTTTTATAAAAAGTTCTGCACCTCCTCCATGTTGACTAGCTGTCAGGATGCTGGAAAGAGCTAGAGAAGTCACGAAGGTGTTAACCAGCAGTGGACCCTGCAAGCCTTACAGATGGCCAGCCTGGCCAAGTGTGCCAACTGGTACAATAATGGTATGTCTGTTATGGGGGAAACCAACTGTTTTCTGGACTGGAGGCCAGTTTCATGGAAGGGAACACATACCTGGTACTGAAAACCTAGTCAAAAGCCTATGGCTGGGGAGGTCATAAGCCCCCCTAGGGGAGTAACAACTACTGTTATGGGCTAAGTGGATATATTATGCCCACCAAAATGCCCTCTTATGCTCACTTATGTTTATGCCCATAGATTAATGCTACTCTCAGTTTTGGTTAGAGCAGCTTCTCTTTTCAGATGGTGGTGATCACTGGGGTGACTCAACACTCACTGAAAAGTGGAGTGAGTGTTCAGCGCTAAGTGAGACATCTCTATCACTCCATTCAAGGCTCAGGGTCCATTGCAGAAAGAATGCAAGAGCCAAAGGAAGGATAGGACTGCTACAATGCTGGCTTCCAGACACAAAATAGCCTTGCTATTCATGACCTCACAGTGGCTGACACCACCTACATAAGACCTGCATAATAAGAGGGAAAAAGAAGTGGTGACTTCAAGCTGGTCATGGTGGCTCACACATTTAATCCCAGTACTTGGGAGGCAGAGGTAGGAGGATCGCTGTGAGTTTGAGGCTAGCCTGAGATTACAGAGTGAGTTCCAAGTCAGCCTGGACTAGAGTGAGACCCTACCTTGAAACAAAACAAAGCAAAATAAAACAAAACAGAAAATAAGTTCCTTTTCCCAAGGCAGAGACAAAAAAGATAGTAAGATACTACTCCAAAATATGAGCTTGAAGAAAATAGATTTTTTATTAGGCATTTCTTGCCTAGCTAAAAATTTATGGTGCAGGGATTTAGACCAAGAGAAAATTATGATGAAATGGAATTGTTAGTTAATAAAGAACTAAAATGTTTGGATTTTGATAAAGTGATGGCATTATAAGGGGCAGAGAATTTTTTAAAAAATATTTTATTTATTCATTTTCAAGCAGAGAGAGAGAGAGAGAGAGAAAGAGAGAGAGAGAAAGTGAACCAGGGCCACCACCTTGTGGGGCTGTTTTATGTGGGTCCTGGGGAATTGAACCCAGGGCCTTAGGCACTGGAGGCAAGTGCCTTAACCGCTGAGCCATCTCTCCAGCCCAGGGGCAGAGAAATTTTTAAATCATGTATCTTATTTGCCCAAACCTACAAAATCATTTTCTTTTTAAGATTTTGTTTTGCTACTTTACAAATAGGCAAAGTTAGTGTAGAATGTTTTTATTTTCATCCACAATCAGGTTGCCTTTGACTTCTTTAGTTCTCAGATGCTTTATTGACTGGTTAGGTTTTTTTGTTTTGTTTTGTTTTTTACCATATTCTGACTTGCTTATATGGTATACATAGCCCCTAATCCCAGTGCTTTGCATTGTGGGTACTCAATACATTTATTGAACAAATTAATGGATTTCATTGTGCTTTTTCTAATTAGAGTAATACAATAAAGTATCCTTAATCTAATCACACAAAATTGATTTTTTTACATCTTTAGCCTTCATTTTTAAAATTTTATTAGTCTATACGTTAGTATACGAGGTGACAGTTTTCACAATGGCATATTCATACATATGTGTCATATTTCATTCCTCTCCCTCTGCCCTTTTCCACCCTCTTCCCTTGCTGGCTTCCTTCCTCTTGTCAAATAATCCTCCATTCTGCTTCAATTACATTACTCTCTCTTCTCCTCCTCCCTGCTTCCTTAAGACCTCTTTTGGCCCTTCTCATGATCTCCTTTCTCATTTCATAATCTACAACACAGAAAGAGATAAAGAAAACTACATCTAGATTCCACACAGGAGAGAAAACACACGTTATTTGTCTGAGTCTGGCTTTGACTTCATTCAACAACTTCATATTTCTGAAAACATATTTTATTTATTTATTTATTTATTTATTTATTTATTTATTTATTTATTTATTTATTTATTTATTTGTTTTGTTTTTCGAGGTAGGGTCTCACTCCAGCCCAGGCTGACCTGGAATTCACTATGTTGTCTCAGGGTGGCCTTGAACTCATGGTAATCCTCCTACCTCTGCCTCCCAAGTGCTGGGGTTAAAGGCGTGCGCCACCACACCTGGCTCATATTTTATTTATTTATTTGAGAGAGAGAGAGTGAGAGAGAGAGAGAAAGAGGCAGACAGGGAGAGAGAATGGGTACACCAGGGCCTCCAGCTACTACAAACTTCAGACACATGCACCACCTTGTGCATCTGTGGGTACTGGGGAATCGAACTCAGGTCCTTCTGTTTTGCAAGCAAACACCTTAACCGCTAAGCCATCTCTCCAGCCCACAATTTCATATTTTTATATGGATTTATTGTGAATTTGAATATATATATTTCATTTGTTTTTTTCGAGGTAGGGGACTCACTCTAGCCCAAGCTGACCTGGAATTCACTATGAAGTCTCAGGGTGGCTTCGAACTCATGGCCTCCTACCTCTGCTTCCCGAGTGCTGGGACTGAAGGCATGTGTCACCACACCCAGCTCAGGCTGGCCTTGAACTCACAGGGATTCTCCTACCTCTGCCTCCTAAGTGCTGGGACTAAAGGCATTTGTCACCACACCTGGCTGGGATTTATTTTTTTAATATTTTATTTATTTATGAGAGAGAGAGAGAGAGAGAGAGAGAGAGAGAGAGAGAGAGAGAGAGAGAGAGAGAGAGAGAGAGAGAAGAGAGAATGGGCACAGCACGAACTCCAGACACATACGCCCTCTTGTGCATCTGGCTTTATATGGACACTGGGGAATCGAACTCGGGTCCTTCTGCATTGCAGGCAAATGCCTTAACCGCTAAGTCATCTCTTCAGCCCTTAATTTTTTTATTTTATTGTTTTTTTAAGACAGAGTCCATTTTCCTGGCTGGTCTGGAGCTCAAATGTATGTAGCTCAGGTTGTAACCCAGATTGGCCTCAAATTTGTGGCATTTCTCTTACCTCTGCCTCCTAAATCATAGGATTATAAATACATGCCACCATGCCTGGAGAGTGTTTTTTATTTTTTAAATATCAATCTTCCAGACTGGAGAGATGGCTCAGTGATGAAGGCGCCTGCTTACAAAGCCTAACTGCCTGGGTTTGATTCCCCAGTACCATGTAAAGCCAGATACACAAAGTGGCACATTCATCTGGAATTCGTTTGCAGTGGCTAGAGGCCCTGGTGCGCTCATCCCCCCCTCTCTGCTTGAAAATAAACAAAGATATTTAAAAAAAAATCTTCCTGGGCTGGAGAGATGGCTCAGTGGTTAAGGCACTTGCCTCCAGTGCCTAAGGCCCCGGGTTCAATTCCCCAGGACCCACATAAGCCAGACCCACAAGGTGGTGGCCCTGGTGCGCTCTCTCTCTCTCTCTCTCTCTCTCTCTCTCTCTCTGCTTGAAAATGAATAAATAAAATATTAAAAAAAAGAAAACCTTAAAAAAAAGATTAAAAAAAACTTCCCATAGTTTTTATGTTTTAAAATATTCAAATAGCCACTACATTATTTAGAATGGCAAGAATTTTTATTTTAATGCTAGATGGTGATATTCTGAAAGATAATGTCACATGCCCAAGAAATACTGCTGAAGAATTATGGTTTATTTTATGTGAATTAGAATTGAAGTTCTGTATTTGGAATTTCAGCTTCAGGTTGCCTACAACCCAAGCTCATCACCGCTCATCACCGAGGGTGCTGCAGCCTCAGTGCTCATTAGTGTTCAGAGTCACGATTTCCGGAGGGTAGTGTGAATAATGCAAAACCAGAAAGGATTGCTAATATCTTAAATAGAGGAAGTCCAAGCAACACAGTTCCCAGTTTTCTTACTTCAGACTAATTTTGTTAACACTTTTTATTGAACTTCTGTCTTCAAAGATAATATATTCATTTGGGGGTATTGTCACAAGGAATTAGATTTTGGATGGACTTGTACCCACTGAGAATTTATGTAAGCAGAGCTGAGGAAGCTTTCCCTAGACCAGTCTCTCAGGGCCAAGATGCCATGAACAGAGAGGTCCTGAGACATTGGTTGGAGAGTAAAAATGTCAACTAGAAATAATTCTTCAGGCTTTCTTTTCTCTTCCTTTTCTCCCTCCCTCCTTCCCTCTCCCCTCTTTCTTTCTTTCTCTATCTTTTCCTCCCTCCCTCCCTTCTTTCCTTTTTCCCTTCCTTCTTGTCTGCTTTGTTTCCAGACTGCCTCAAACTCCAAGAATAATCCTCTTGCTGAATGATACTCCTTATGAATAGCTGGAATTCCATATGTAACACTGTGCCCTAGTCTCTTAAGACTTTCTGACATAGTTGATTTTCTCTTTGTTTCTTCACTATACTAAGCAATGCATTCTGGGTATACTGTGCTAACTGCCCACCAGATACTCCCAATCCTATATAGATCAGTGCTCAATGTTCATTTTCAGAACTCAAGCAAAGCTCAAAACCTTGCTAGGGGTTTGAGAAGGCACAGAAATCAATACTTCACTTAATTGAGGTCAGCATACTGCCCTCTCCCACCAGTCCTAGGAGAGACAGACTATTAGAAGCAGATGACTTTGCTTCATCTGAAAGCAAACCTGAGGTATATATGGCAAACTTAAAAGATCTGAATCTTTTAAGACTCACTTAAAAGGACTGGAGAGATGGCTCAGAGGTTAAGGCACTTGCTTCCAGTGCCTAAAGCCCCTGTTCAATTCCCTAGTACCCACATAAGCCAGACCCACAAGGTGGTGGCCCTGGTGCACGCTCTCTCTCTTTCTCTCTCCTCTCTCCCTCTGTTTGAAAAATGAATAAAATATAAAATTAAATTAAATTAAAAAAGCATTTGCTTGCAAAGCCTAACAGCTTGAGTTCAATTCCCCAGCACCCATGTAAATCCATATGCACAAGTAGTGGCACATGCGACTGGAATTCATTTGTAGAGGCTGGAGGCCATGATACACCCATACACACTCACAAATAACTATTTTTTAAATATTCTGAATAAAAAATGCTTTCTCAAAAAAAAAAAAAAAAAGAAAAAAAAATATATAAAAAAAAAAAAATGCTTTCTCCATTGAACAGAAACTCGTTGATGAGAAACTTTTGGTAGAACAGTCGAGGTATAAGATATGCAACAAGTGTCCATCTCCTTTCCTGTAGGGCTCACTTTGGGACATGGGACAACAGGTGTCAACAAGGACTTTCTGCTCGTGGGGAAATGCAGAGAGGCAGACCTCATCCATTAGAGCTGCAAATTCTGCCTCTTTTCTAGAAGCAAAAAGAAAGGTGAATGTTGCTTAAAGGTGACAGAGTGGAACAGTCTCAGAGTTAAGCAGACCACATTTTATGTTCTGGTTAGCCTCTTGTTTGTTAAAATTTGAACTGTAACCAAGTCCCTTTGTTGAGAAGGAAGGCGCTAGGGCCTTGGAGGGAGATGATGGCTTTGTTGTGTGACCACAGAGACTGGTTTTGTACTAATTTCCTCTAGAGCCTGTGATGAAGTCAGTAAACCGCAGCCTTCAGGGTGCTGTGCTTAGGAGGCAACAGTGTCTTCACGGTGGTGTCTTTGCCATGACACACATTTGACAAGCCCTCCCCTCAACTGGCTTTCAGGCAGTTTCTCTTGCTCTGCAGCATGGACCAGAGAGAAATTCTGAAGCACTTACTGGAGAAAATTCAGAACAAGAAAATTAACAATGAGGAGTTTGCCACGGAATTTCTGGTGAGTCCTGTGTGTGAGGCTCTTAGTCATTACATACGTTATTTAACTGCCTATTGTGATCCAATTCTCACAGACCAAATCGCTCTAGGAAAAAAGTGACTAGCAGAACTTGGAGGGGAAGAAGGAAAAATGACAACCTAAAAATATAGTTTCTGAGTTGTTTGTGTGCATTTTTGGTAATTTTCTCAAAAATACTGGCTTTTATGTTCTGTTTTCTTGTTGTGTTTGACTGGGAATCTTACAGAAGGTGTATGAACTCCAGATATGTAAAACTAATGTCCATTGAGCATTATGATTTATACTTCAAATTAATAATTTTAGTTAATACTAAGAAGAAAGAGACTGAGTTTTTTATGTAACTTTATATTTTTATATTTAGATGACAGGTATTTGAAGAGCACCCAAAAATGCCACTCTTTTCTCCTTAAAAAAAAAAAAAAGAAAACAAGAGTATTTGCAATAGCACAATTTCCTTGACGTCTGTAGCTTGTAGAAGTGAACTGGTTGGGGTGGGGCGTAGAGACTCATGAGACACATGGAGAGGAGCAGAGTTCAAGGTGGCCTCAGGTCAGGTAACTGCATATCCAGAGAAATGGTGACTGTTCTCTGAGGGAACCATGGCCACTGATGCAGCGGGTATGGTGGAAGCTGAGTAAACTGCAGCCACCCTCCTAACCCAGCATATCTGGTGACAGAGGGTGTCTGACATGCCTGTCATGTGTTCTGAAGTGGTCCTAGCTGGTGTTTCAGAACTATAAGAATGTTAAACCCCAGCCGGGCATGGTGGCGCACGCCTTTAATCCCAGCACTCGGGAGGCAGAGGTAGGAGGATTGCTATGAGTTCAAGGCCACCCTGAGACTACATAGTGAATTCCAGGTCAGCCTGGGCTAGAGCGAGACCCTACCTCGAAAAACCAAAAAAAAAAAAAAAAAAAAAAAAAAAGAATGTTAAACCCCAACTTTCAGCTGTGAAGTGGGAAAAATCAAGAGAACTGATTTTATCATCAACCAAATTATCAAGTGTTTAACATATTCCTTATTGTCCCCAAATCTGTTTTCTACCTTTCAAGATGGGGATTGTAGTGATATTAAATTTTTTAATAATAATTAAATGTGAGCCAGGTACTATGGCTGTATGTCTGTAGTCCCAGCTACTTGGAAGGCTAAGGCAGATGAATCATGGGTTTGAGGACAGCCTGGGTAACTGAGAGGATCGAAACTCAGAAACAAACAAAAAACAGTCATGAAGTAATATTTATAGAACACTTACTGGTACCAAGTCTGGCTCTTGTCACTAAGGGCACAGCAATGAACAAAAATCTTTCACTCCTAGAGCTACTATTACAAATAGTAGATGTGAAGGCATAGCATGAAATCTTTGGTGATAAGATACTATGCTTCAAGTGATTAGAAATTAGAGCAGGCTATCAAATACAAGCTCAGCTTTGATGCTATGATGCCAGCTCAACTTGGGTCCTATCATGGTGTCATAAAAAATGTGATCGTTCTGCTGCTGGTTGGGCCACCTAAACCCTCTGGATAGTTACCTAGAGGAGGTAAGGAGAAAATCCTAGTCCCTGTGTCTGTTTAGATGCGTATTTGCCTTTGGATGACAGTTTCCAAGTCAAATTCACGAAAGGTTTGAAGGTCTAAGGAGAGCTGAGAAGCTAAGAGATAGTGCCATCCAGCTTCTGTCTTACTTTGGCTGTATGTGTGTGTTTTCATATTTATTTATTTGCAAGCAGAAAGAGATAGAAGAGAGACCGACAGAGAGAATGGGAGCACCAGGGCCTCCAGCCACTGCAAACGGACTCCAAATGCATGTGCCACTTTGTGCATCTGGCTTTACATGGGGAATCTAACTCGGGTTGTTAGGCTTTGCAGGCAAGTGCCTTAACCGCTGAACCATCTCTCCAGCCCTGGTTGTGTTTTTTAAAATAGTATAAGCTGGGCATGGTGACATACACCTTTAGTCCCAGCACTCAGGAGGCAGAGGTAGGAGGATCACTGTGAGTTCGAGGTCACCCTGAGACTACATAGTGAATTCCAGGTCGGTCTGGGCTAGAGTGAGACCCTACCTCGAAAAACAAAACAAAACAAAACAAAAAAGTGTAGACTATATCCCTTATATGTTACCCTCTGTAGCTCAGGTCATTACACTCTCTCATCATTATAATCTTGCACCAAATTTTGGCAGCTACCTCTAAACTAATTCCTTTGCTTCCAGCCCTTGCCCTACCTCAATTTTTTCCCACTAAACACATGTGATTGCATGATAATACACTTAAGAACTTTTATCATTAGTATTTTTAAGTAGCTTATAGTTGTGAACTGTAACACATACTTAGAAACATACATAAAACATGTGAGTGTAATTATAAAGCAACCATCACTCCCCCCCCCCCCAGGAAAAGAAATCCAGAATTGTCAGCTCTACAAAACCACTCTGTATCCTTCCTCAGCAGGTCCCTGTGGCCCAGCCCAGCCCACCCTGCTAGGATTAATCCCTGTCCTGACTTTATGTTAGTCATTTCCACACGTTTCCAGCTCCTGAGTTTAAGAACCTTGTTTTTGGGTGGTGATGAAGTGGAACCTCTCTGTTCACTGACTCATGTCCTCCAGTGGAAAAACAAAGTCTTGCCCTTAGTCCCATTTCAAGATTAGCTGAGACATCAGAGAAACAGCTTTGGGGAAAGGGGGTAGTGGGGCGTGGAGCCAGATTGCTGGCTTGGACAATAAAATACTGCCATTAAACTGGAGGGTTTTCCACTTGGCCATGACCCCAGTCCACCTTAAGCACTTATTCTCCCAGGATTTGAGGACTAATTCCATGCCACAAAGCCACTGGTAGCCTATCAAACATGCCCAACCTGCGTCATGGGCCACATATATCCAAGGATACTTATGAATGTGCCCAACACATTTGTAGATGATGACATTATGTTGCAACATCAAAATGTTTGACAGCCCTGGATGATAGGGCTTTGTGGGAATTACCAAAAGGCACATCTACTTCTGGGTAGATGCTTTTTGCCACCCTCACCTGCAGTTAGGTCCCTGGCTCAGCTTGCCTGACTTGTGTGTGTGAGTCAGGTCACTTTGTAAGCACACAACATTCAGAACTGGATGTGGCAGGCTGGCTGTGACAGCTGATGCCTGTGCCATGTGGCTTAGGTCTTTTCCCTGTGCCAGGACTAAGTGCAGTCACCTCCCAGGGCCATGCTGAGCTTCTTCTTGCCTCAAGCCTTTTCACATTCCTCTTTATCTGCTTCTTCAGATCTCCATGTGCTGGACACTTCTCAGAGAGGCCTTTCTTTATATTCGTTCTCTCTCTCTCTTCCCCTCCCTCTTTGCCTTCCTCTCTCCTTTTCATTTTATTTATTTGAGAGAGAAAGAGGCAGATATATATCCCCATATAGATAGATGAGAGAGAGAGAGAGAGAGAGAGAGAGAGAGAGAGAGAGAGAGAGAGAGAGGAGAGAATGGGTGTGCCAGGGCCTCCAGCCACTGCAAACGAACTCCAGATGCATGTGCCATGCTGTGCATCTGACTATGTGGGTACTGGGGAACTGAACTGAGTCCTTCTGCTTTGCAGGCAAGCATTTCAACTGCTGGACCATCTCTCTAGCCCTTTTCTTCTTTTTCTTAGTTGTGCTCAGGATTGAACCCAGGGTCTGATGCATACCAGGCAAACACTCTACCACTGAACTACACCATCCTTAACCCTGGGAAACATTTCCTGATATCCTGGAATCAGTCAAATACCCATTATAAAGTCTTATAAGCACCATCTATAATTTTTTTATCATCTATAGTTTTTCATAGTACATCACATATCCAATTTTAGGAGCCAGGCATAGTGGTGCATGCCTTTAATTTCAGCACGAGACAGAGGCAGGTGGATCACTGTGAGTTCGAGGCCAGACTGAGACTAACTACAGTGTGAATTCCAGGTCAGCCTGGGTTGGAGTGAGGCCCTTCCTAGAAAAACAAAACAAAACAAAACAAAAGAAATCCAATTTGAAACTCATTTGTGTGAGTATTTGAATGTCTGCTTCCACCTCAGATAGAAACTTTACAAAGTCAATGTTAACATGTAGTTCTGGTTATCTTGAGATCCTCCATGACTGGTTTGCACAATGTTTGGCTTATAGTAAGTACTGAGGAAAGACAGTGAAACAGTTTACCTAAGGACGCATAGTTCATGGCTGGGGAAGCCTGATGATT
>PVHP010055080.1:0-10253 GCA_004024765.1 Zapus hudsonius | reverse complement strand
TGAGGGGCAGGCTTGCTACACCCTGCACTTTCTGGTTTGACCAGGTATTGGAGGGGAGACTCCCAGGAGGTGAGGGGATCTGAGGGCCTTGGCTATTACTTTGACAAGCACCTGCTGCACCCTCTCTCCACATCCCACCCCTCAACAGCCTGGCTTGCCAGAGGAGGCTGGCCAGATTCTTCATTCTACCTATCCATGGAGAATGTCCGGAATGTTCATGACCTCAGTAGGTGAGTCTGAGTGTTTGCTTAATGGGATTCCTGGCAGGCTCGACCAAGGGCACCAGGCACGTGGGTCCAGGTATACACACACCTGAGCAAAACAAACTGCTGTAGACTCAGGCCTTCGAACACACAGACACACACAGGCTGAGACACGCAGGCCTGGCACTGGGGAAATCTAGGGCAGGACCTTAGGCCCAGGTAGGGGCCCGGAGCATCAAGGTTTTCACCTCCAGGCCTGCAGAAGGCACACCCCCAGGAGGACTTCTTTAATTTAGGGGGGAAGCAAGAAAGCTACATAACCCAGTGGGGTGGAGATGAGGCTACCTGGGAACCCCAGGGGCCTTTAGAGGCTCTGGCTACACTTTGTTTTTATTGCAGTCATTTTCCGGGTTGAAGGGAGGCCCAACATGCCTGGTGACTGGTGAGTTGGGCAGTGGAAGGGGAAGAGGCCTTGGCAGGGCAGGGAGGGTGGAGGAACTGGCTCCAAGTTCAAATTCCAGCTCCTCACGCTGAGTGACCTTGGGGAGGGGTCAGCTTAGTCATCAGGGTTCTTGGCTGCCCTCATGGGAGCTGGGTGGGGCCCTGGAAGTAAGGGGTTTGGGGGAGAGTCAAATGGGAGTGAGGGAGGCTGGCATGAACTGGAAAGCCAGCCATGGGTGAGGATGAGAGGGTATATAGGTGCACTTGAGAAGACCCAGGCAGGGTGGACAGGAACAATGGGTCAAGGGGTCTTGGACAGGAGGCAGGTCCAGGAGAGACTACAGAGGAACTGGGGAGGGAAGAGCTGCCTCCAGTAGGGCCTGGTCTCCCTGCATGGCCAAGACTGGGTGCAGAGGTAGTCTGTGGGTGGGCCTCCTTCTCTCTTCCAGGGACACCTTCATGCAAAGGGACAGACTAGTCTGGACCAGGGCTCTTGAATGGCCATTGGATGGATGCGTGGTGTGCAGGTCCCTGCCAGCCCACCTCTTGATGGGCTCCACCCCAAGCCTCCACTCTCCCTGAGACTCCACACCCCCTCTGAGACCTGAAGCCTGACCCAGCCGGATGCTTCTCGGGCTCTGGGTTTCTCCTGGGCTCAGACACCCAGGAAGGACCAACCTTCAGAGCCTGAATGTTTTGCCCACCCCAGGATCAGACCCTGGGTCTGAGGCCTAGCCGGCCACACTCTCACCACTTCTCCTGTCAGATGTGGGGCTCCCCCCATCAAGCCCCAGGGCTGGGAAGGGTCCAGGACCAGGGCCGGTGAGTCACACAGTGCTGGCTTAAAAATATCCCTGTACACCAGCCGCCGCCCCAGACCGACAGGGCAGGACGGACGGGGCCCTCAGCTCAGCGGTTCTTGGGCCAAGGGCCCAAAGAAGGCTGAGGCCTGGCGCCGCCTCTCCATCGTCTTGCACCCAGTGCCAGTACTCCTGTCCCCAAGCCCCGTGTGCATAGGTGTCCCCCGCGTCCCCCCATCCCGGTCACCCCAAACCCCACGATCAACTAACTACTCCCAGCTTTCCGCGCCCAGCCCCGGAGTCCCAGAACAGAACTTTTCATCCCGACACCACCCCGGGAAACCGAGACCTGGGCAGAGGAGCTCCGGGACCGAAGCGCTCACCTTCTCCCCGGCGGCCCGCGTCCGCGCCCGCGCTCCGCTGGTGCCCTGGGTCGGTGCGTCCACCCGGCCGTCTGTCCGAGCCTCGGCGGCCGATCTCGCTCTCCGCAGGCGGGCGGGACCTCTGCGGGGCGGGGCGGGGCCGTGAGAGGAGGAACCTGAGCGACAGGTTACCAAGTCACCCCGAGCGGCCGCGGGGGAGGCGGGGGCAGGGGGCGGGCCCGACGCTCCTCCCCCGCACAGCTCCTCCTCTCTCTCCTCTGACCGTCCTCCCCTTGGTTCCCGACGCACCTGGGGCGCAGGGCGCGGCCACAGCTGCTCCGACGGGCGGACTAGGGTCCTGGGCTGGCCTGCGGGTGCAGCCTTGGGTGGGGTCTTAGAGGGCTGCCCCCTAAGAGAGGTCAGAGCCAACCCTCTGCTAGATGCCCTCACCTTCTAAGCGGCCCTGGGACTGAGCTCCTTCCTCTGCAGAGGGCCAGTTTAGTGCCCAGGACATTGGGGCTGAGTCCCAGAGTCCTGAGCTCCCAGGTGGAGCTCGCTCCTCCTTCACAGTGCAAGAGCTACTAAAGCCCCCTCTCTGTTCTACTTCAACACAGCCGAGTACTCCTTGAGGTATTGGCTGTCTAATGAGAGGACCACAGGCCACCCTGCTGACAGACAGCTCAGAGAAGGACTAGGGCACATGTAGAGCAATCAGTATTGGCTGACCTTTAAGGAGGAAGTCATGGGAGGGGGGATGAGGGCCAGCCAGCTATAGGACATTCCCCTGCATGAACACGGACCCAAAGGTCCCGGCTATTGTTCCTGGGGTGGGGGCAGCGGAAGTGGGTGCTGCCAGGAAGGCAGGATCCCAGGCTGCAGTCCCAGAAGGGCAGGGCCCAGGCTTGTGTTTGCCCTGGGCAGGCACTCTTGCCCTGGAGGGCCAGCAGCACTGCTCTGGTTTGTCCCCTCCCAGCCTGCACCCTGGGACACCAGAGGTGAGCTGGACAGAGGTAGCTGGAAGTGGCTTTGGTACTCCAGGCCTAGCCCTTGATGAGACTAGAAAAGGCCTGGCTTCCTGGTTCATAGCCCTTGTGGCTGATCTCACAGAACCAGCCCAATCCTGTTCCACATGTGACACTACCCCCCTGGCCCAGCACATAGGGGTCAAGGAGAGGCAGGTACATGTCTTCACCCTCTGGGCAGGGGTAAAGAGCAGAAAATACACCGCCAAACAGTGTTTGGGGGATTTTTCCTGAATGCTGAGGCCAAGGGCTTCTCGACCCTGTCCTGCGGCCCAGGCTGGTGGTATGTGGCTGATGTCCATTCTGGACCACTTAGTCATGAAGTCACCTGTGGAACAGATGACCACAGTTTCCACATGGCCAGTGAATGGGGGTGTCAAGGACTGAAAGCCTAGACTTACTAACTATGCATACAGGTGACATGCTTTCTTCCCAACATGGCCAGGCTTTTGTCTTCAGGATGATGGGCTAAATCCCAGTGAGCAGGGATCCCAGCCCACTGTGTACACCCAAGTTTTGTTTGCCTGGGCCATATGGGTGCTTCCCAGGCCTGTGTATAGGCCACCCTGGCATCTTACATGGCCTCTAGGGGCTGCAGGTCAAAGACAACCAGATAAGGAGTCACAGGTATGGAAGGTTTCCTGTCCCCAGCCAAGGCTCTGGATATTAGAGTAGCCCTCCTGTTCTCAGCAACCTAGAGAGGAAGGCTTCTAACTAGGTGTTGAGGTGAAGGTCAATAGGCAAGTCCCAGGATGGGGGTTGTACAGGTGGTTAGTAGGGTGGGCTCTTTGGAATGGCATCTTGGGAAAGGTAGGTAGCTATAATTAAAAAAGAAATCATAGCAATGTAAGTATTTATTTATTTTAAAAGAGATATTTAACCATCATGTTTTTTTCGAAACAGAAAACACAGAACAGAAATAAATGAAGGTAAGCCAGGTGTGGTGGTGCAGGATCGCTGTTTGAGGCCAGCCTGGAGTAAGTTCCAGGTCAGCCAGGACCGAGTGACACTTGTTTCAACAACAATAACAACCACAACCAAAAAAAAAAAAAAAAGGGGGGGGGAGGGGACTAAAAATCTGCTTCAGGGCTGGAGAGGTGGCTCAGTGGGTGAAGTGCTTGTCATGCAAACATAAGTACCAAGCTTGGATCTCCAGAACCCACATAAAGCCAGGTGTCTATAACCCCTCCAGCAGGATGGGAGGCAGACAGAGTCACCAAGAAGCTTGCGGCCTAGTGAGTCTGGCTACCACAACTGTGAACAACGAGAGACCATGCCTCAAACAAGGTGGAAGTGAGGACCAACATCCCAAGTGAGGTTGTCCTCTGACTTTCATCGATGCAGCATGGCACGGGCACCTCACACATGAACAAACACCCCTCCAAAAAAATCTGCTTAAATAGTTAAGGTGCATTCACTAAATCTGGGAATGAAGTCAGATATGGGATGGAACTCATCCACCATGAACTGTAGATGCTGCTGGAGATCAGTGGACTGCAGCTCCTGGACCAGATGCTGTTCTCCCATTCTGTTTTCTACCTCCTGTACTTCCCAGAATCCTCTACCTCAGGTAACAGCTAAGGTGAAAACACCTCAACACAGCGGTCTGAACCATTTGTTGTTTTTTTTTTGTCTTGTTTTTGGAAACCCAAGTACTCCATTCTGTCCAGAGTGGCTGTGAGAGGGAACCAAACAGGGGGACACTAGCATGCCACCACCCAGATCTGGAGGGAATCACAGCTTAGTGTGAGGCCTCGCAACAGAGGACATGGGGCTCTCAGATCATGAATCAGGGCCAGGGTGAGAAGCATGGATGTAAAGAATTGCTGTTTAACAAAACACATGCTGCCTGACTGAGGCAGCCAAGCCCTCCCTATGGAAATGGCTGCAGACACCACCAGGATCCTCCTTCTCTGAGACGGCAACAGGCTTGGGCCACTAGTTGCCCCAGCAGCTTCCTTTCTGAAGGGCCTGACTTCCCTCTGGTCTGGTGGTCAGCAGTGATCCTTGCGCTGCAGCCAGAGCCCCAGTCACAGAGCCCGAGTGGACATCTCTGGGGTTCACCTTCCCCTGGAAGCTATTTTCAACGCGTAGGTCCCCAACAATTTGCTCTTCTGTGGTTTCTGCCCCAACCCCACCCAAAAAGATTAGTAAAACCATCTAAACCCATCTATAGAAGATCAATAGGAAAGATCCACATCTTGTAGTAGGGAAGATGGCCAGGGGCAGAGAAGAGCGTTGCTGTGTAGGCCGACCTGGCAAAACTACCTGACGAAGGCAGCAATGACCACCACCTGCAGGATGGCCTCCAGCCCATGGAGTACCAGGAGCGTGGCACTGAGAACAGAGTCCATCCATAGCACCAGGGTCTGCCAGAGCAAGAAGTAGGCAGCAAGGAGGCCACTGCCTGCTGTCAGAGTGAGGCTGATAGCCAGTGGGGCCTCAGCCTCAGTCAGGTTGCCCTTTGTCCCTAGAGAGCAAACACATGAGTGAGGCAGGGCTGCAAGACGATCAAGGACCCACGGCACAGCCCCAGTGTCATGATGGCTTAAGAAAGTCCATGACGAGAGTGCCTGTGGCTGAATCCCAGTCTCTGTGCTTTCAAGACAGTTTAGTTTCTAATACTGTAGGCATCTGCCATCTTTTCCTAACTCCAAATGGGATCAAAGGGATTTTGTTTAAAACTTCTAAAAATATTTTAGTCTGGGCGGAAGCAGGCCAGCTCTGGAAAATTCATGAATACTTATAAAAAATAAAACCACCCATTTTACAAACAAATGGGTCAGTTATGGAAAATGCCAATTGGGAATGCCAGCAGCTGACTAGTTGCTAGGGATGCCCAAGGCACTGCCAACACCATTCCTGGGATACCAAGGGTCTGCCAACCCCAGATGCTGGGGGTACCTGAAGGTCTGCTGCTGGGGTATCTGAAGGTCTGCTGACCCCAGATACTGGGGGTACCTGAAGGCCTGCTGACCCCAGATGCTGGGGGTACCTGAAGGCCTGCTGATCCCAGCTGCTGGGGGTACCTGAAGGCCTGCTGACCCCAGCTGTTGGGGGTACCTGAAGGCCTGCTATCTTAGCCCTGGAGTATCTAGGGTCTGTTGATTCTGTTGGTGGTGCCAAAGGGTCTGTAGTGTGTTTGGGGAGGCTCAATGCCAACAACCAGCCCTACAGGATGAGGTTCCACATTCTACCAGGCACCCTGAAGACCCAGCCAATCTCCTTGTCTGTGCAGTGACAGCCTTTGCATCCAGTCTGAGCAAGACTGAACATCTGTAGATGTTCCAGCATAACCCATGGCAATAGACACAGGTGCCCTGTCTAGGATAGACAATGAGGAAACTTGCTATACCCAGTTGAGGGGTACCATCTAATAACAAGAGAGAGGGTAGAGACCTGCTTCTCTGTACGCCTCGGTTTCCTCACTACACTGGATATTATGGTGGCAGGGTATGCACTTGAGGGGCCTGAGGTCAGAGCTTGGTAGTGCAGTGTTTCTAAGAGTGCAGGAGGGGCAGAAGCAGAGCTAGTGACCTGGACCTGCGAAAGTTATGGCATCCAACTCAAGGGAGGGATACTTCCGTGTTTCACTTCTGTACCCCTCATGTCTCTTGTGAGAATTTATCCTAAATGAAATCTATGGTTAAAAAGAGGGAGTTTCTGGGCTGGAGAGATGTCTCAGCGGTTAAGGCACTTGCCTCCAGTGCCTAAGGCCCCGGGTTCAATTCCCCAGGTCCCATGTAAGCCAGACCTACAAGGTGGTGGCCCTGGTGTGCTCTCTCTCTCTCTCTCTCTCTCTCTCTCTCTCTCTCTCTCTCTCTTTCTCTCTCTCTCTCTCTGCTTGAAAAAGAATAAAATATTAAAAAAAAGAGGGAGTTTCTTTGGAGTGAGTCCAAGCACAAGGTGAAGTACAGACTAGAGCATCCTTGCTCTGCATTCCTGGAAGGCAGGCAGGCAGAGGGCAGCCTCCTCTCTCCTCAGCCCAGCTCCTGAGTCTAAGGCTGCCTGGAAGCACTGATCCTGGAATTCTGACCCTGCTTAGTTAATGTCACTGGGTCATTGGCCCCAAGAGCCACCCTCTCTAGCTGATATTGACAAGGAACTACAGGTTGTTCTCAACCCCTTTTCAAAATTTTTTTTCCAGTGGAGCAGAAAGAGTAAGGGGTAAAAAAATGTTAGGGGTTAGGGGTATAGCTCAGTGGTAGATGGTGTGTGTCACTCATGAGACCCTAGTGAAACTCAATGCCCAACACCACACAAAAAATATTTTTGAAAGGTGGTAACATTGACCCACATATAGGAATGGTTTGTTTTATGCACAATAAAAGTTTATAAAAGGAGAGAAAAAAAAAAAAGAGGGAATTTGAGCAGGGCATGATGGTGCACCCCTTTAATCCCAGCACTTGGGAGGCAGAGGTAGGAGGATCAGTGTGAGTCTGAGGCCACCCTGAGACTACATGGGGAATTCCAGGTCAGCCTGGGCCAGAGTGAGACACTACCTTAGAAAACAAAAACAAAAACAGAAAGAAAGGAGGGAACTGGGGCTGGGCGATGACTCAGCGGTGAAAAGTGCTTGCTTGCAAAACCCTTCAGCCAGCACCCACACAAAGCCAGATACACAAAGTGGTGTGTGCATCTAGGGTTTGTTTGCAGTAGCAAGAGAAGGCACACCCCTTCTCCTTCTCTGCTTGTAGATAGATTAGATAGATGGGTGGATAGATAGACAGATTAGATAGATAGATAGATAGATAGATAGATAGATAGATAGATAGATAGATAGATAGGGGAGTTGGTTGAGTGTCCACTCAGGTGGTAACCAACTTGGCCCTGAGCTCCCCTACAGAGGCTAGGCCCAGGCCACTGTCCTGCAGGGACCTGACAAGTGCTTCAGACTTCTCCCCAAAGGATGAAACTAATGGGGAACAAGGGGTTGCAGGAACATTCTGGTCTGAATGTTCAGTGTGCATCGCCCCCACCAGTGCCACTGTACTTGGGGCAGAGTGTCTCAACAAATGGTTGTCACTTAATGACACTGTAAGGCAATGCTGCAAAGCACCTGGTAAAGCTTTGAATGAAAATGTCTCCAAGAGCCACACTGTAACATGGTTAATATTTAAAGGTTCAGAACATTTGAGACTGCCTGTGTCCATAGCCTCTTATGGTTTCACAGCCAACTCACCTAGGTACAGCCGAGCTGCTTCCATAATCCCCATCAGAAGCAAGAGAGCCAGATCCAGGACCAGGTAGTTATGAGGATAGCTGAAAACTTGACCTAGAAATACACAAGGCCAGAACTCAGGTCAGCTTGGGTGGAGGTACGGCCTGGAGTGGCCCTCAAACTCATGACTTACTTTTATATGCGATCATCAGGAGTGTGGCCAGGAAATACAGGGTGTAGTACAGCCTGCTCAGTTGAAGTAGCATCTGAAGAGGAACCGAAGACAGCTGGGAAGAGGTCAAGGAGCCTCAAGTTCTCCAAGCAGGGAGCACCTGTCCAGGCAGCCAAGCAGAGGGGTCTGTTCTGCCACCTCACCTGTGGCTGCACACCAACAGGTCGGGCTGAACTGCAGCAGATGGACACCTACAAACTGCCATGAAGACCAAGCCACTGGCTCTTATTTGGGGCATCTATTGAGACTATATGGGCTCCTGGTGGTGTTACCTGAGGTCCCTCAGTAGTCACAAGGGCAATCCCTCCCACATTGGCAGAACATGATCTTAGCACCACAGTCCTCAGCAGCTAAATGCAGCCCCTCACACTTGTAGGTGACGTCAACTTGACCCTGGATGTAAGCTAAAGAGAAAAAGAGTAACCTTTTCATTGTCATTAAAGAAAATATATTTCTTGGCCATCCAAAGGGTGAGATTTTCTTTTTCCTAATGAAACATGGTGGTTTTGCAGGTGGGAGATGAGTGCCTATCCCCCCCCCCAGGGTACTAAGCCTGGAGAGGGAACAGGACTGAGTCAACACACAAAGGAACACCTCTACCAGTTATCAGCCAGCAGCCAGGTGTAGTGGCACATACTTAATTTCAGCACTCAGAAAGCTGAAAGCCGGCATGGTGGCGCACGCCTTTAATCCCAGCACTTGAGAGGCAAAGGTAGGAGGGTCGCCATGAGTTCAAGGCCACCCTGAGACTACAGAGTGAATTCCAGGTCAGCCTGGACTAGAGCGAGACCCTACCTCGAAAAACCAAAAAAAAAAAAAAAAAAAAAAAGCTGAGGTAGGAGAATAGTCACGAGTTCAAGGCCAGCCCGGGGCTACTGAGTGAGTTCCAGGTCAGCCTGGGCTATAATGAGCCCCTATTTTGGAAAAAAAAAAACCCAACAACAATAATTTTTATAAAATTACTAGACAAGCTGAATGTGGTGGTATACGCCTTTAATCCCAGAATTTGGGCGACAGAAGTAGGATTGCTGTGAGTTCAAGACCAGTTTGGAACACATTATTTGCTCATACAGTGTATCTAACTAAGGATAATAAAGATTTAAAAAAATTAAATTAAATTAAATTTTTAAAAAGGCCAATTTGAGACTAGAGTGAGTCCTAGGTCAGCCTGGGTTAGAGTGAGATTCTGCCTTGAAACCCCTCCCACCCTTCAAAAAAAAATTAGCCAAAATAGAAGGAAAAGTGGAGTGAGGCATGAAAGACACATGAGGGCAGAGAGCTAACTGAGCCAGGCCAACAACCCAATTGAGAGGCTGCCCTGAAGGGGCATTGCCTGATCAAGGACTTGGGAAGCAACAGTAACAGCAGCAGGATACCATCTTGGAGGAGCCTCTCCCTGGAAGAAAAGGAGTGTCCATGAGACAACCACCCAACAGCACAGAGCAGCCCTATGTACTTCCCTGATCTGACATTTCAGAAGTGAACAGTAGGAGGGAGTCTAGGTTCTCACACCTTTACATCCTGTCCAGGAGGACATGACAACCTCAACTGCCCACACCTAAGGCTGGGATCCTATCCCTGGGGGCACAAGCAGTGGGGCAGAAGCAAAGCCTAGGTGCCTGCCTGAGGCTAGACTCAAGCAGGGTGAGAGTCCTGCCTCAGGGAAGGAAATACCCAAAACAGGACAGCAGCTTTTCCATCCTGTGTGGCTTCTGAATGTTCCACATGGGTATAGTCAGATGGAAACCTTGATTTGGGTTAGAATTAACCCCAAATATTTGCTTTCTCTTGGAATTTTATTCATTTTCCCAAAATAACCCCTCTCAGGGGGAAAAAATATTTCCTAAAGCGGTCATCTAGTTGGGCAGCCTCTCAGACCATCTCCTTCCCGCCCCCTGCAGGTGCTGTGTTCCCTTATCTTGAGACAGTCAACTCCTGGGGTACATTAAGGCCTCTTTCTCATGTTTGGTAATCTTTATTTATTTGCATGCCCACGAGTGTGTGTGTGTGTGTGTGTGTGTGTGTGTGTGTG
>PVHP010055079.1:0-10188 GCA_004024765.1 Zapus hudsonius | reverse complement strand
CTCTCACAATCTTTCCACCCCCTCTTCCGCTCAGTTCCCTGAGTCATGGTGGATGAGTATTAAGGCTGCTTTAATGTTGTGAGATTAGGGGTCTTTGTGTTGAAAATCATTGGTTTCTGTCTCACTGGCTTATCCTGTGTTGATTGAATGGCTGTGGCTGTGGGTCCCTTGTTCGTCCTGTCATTCTCTGTGGGATTCCATATGGATCCTACACAATATGGCTGTTGTGGCTCATCTCTTGCCAGGATCTCAGCTATCTGCCTATGGTCGGATGGTAGGATTAGATGGGCCACAGCTCTCTCGCAGTGTCCTGAAAAATACAAACACATTCTCCATTGGAAAATGAGATCAGTGTAGGTTAACAAATATACACAAATCTGGATTACCAAGATTCTAATTTTAGTAGTCTCCCAGTCAATCGCTCCCATAGTGCATCTTTTCTTGTGAGCCAAATTGTACAGGATCTGGTGCCTATCGCCCTGAATCCTCAGTTCCAGTCAAACGCTCCCCCTCCCAAAGTGGAATATTTGGCCAAATTTAAAAGCTGTTGATTGTCTCCCCAAGGCCCAGGCTCCTCCATTGCATGAGTGCTCCTTTCTTGGTTCCCTGTTCTCTCCCAGTAGGAGGTATGGTCAGCCTATTCATGGCCACAGACAGTGTTTCATGCCAGAGGTCTCTGTTTACTCCAGCTGTCATTGATCGGCTTCCCCTGGCAGCTTGTGCAGTGCCTTCCAGCAATACACTAATTACCACCTGGGGGCTGGTTACCATTCTGGACCTTGAAGGGTCTCTCGATGCTGACCAATGGCATTCTGTGGTTTCTTCAGCAACAGGGTTTTGCCTCAGGCCTGGGGAGGGCATTCAAGGGCTTTGACAGAATTCTGTCTTGTTTTTGAAACCTCATGGGTCACTTTGGTCAACAGCTCAGTGAGGGAAGGAACTGGTGGCTGGGACTAGGAGTTGTCAGACTGATCAATTATTCACAGGCTTAGACTCTCTCCCCTACTACTCATGGCCCCTCTTGCCAGTCGACGCCCACCATGTGCTCAATAGGTTACAGTATGCTCGTGAGGATTTTATGTTTTTGAACATAATTTGGTTTAGCCTCATGCTTAAGCCATTCACCTCCCCCCATCCCTTACCCCTCATTCATAACCTCTCACTTCTTTCTACTAGTCTGTGTAGAGTTGACGTTTAGCCTGGTTAAGGACCACATATGAGGGAGAATATGAGGTGTTCGATTCTCGGATCTTTTGAGTGTTCACTTAGTAAGATCTGCTCAAAGTCAGACAATTTTTTCCTAAATTTTGATATGTCATTTTTCCTTTCAGCTGAGTAAAATTCCAGCATGTAAATATACCACAGTTTCATTGTCCATTCCTCCATGGATGGGCATTTGGGCTGATTCCAATTCTTGGCTATTATGAATTGAGCTGCTATAAATATAGTTGTACAAAAGTTTCTGCATCGAGATGTCGCATCTTGTGGGTAGATAGATGCCTAGTAGAGGGATAGCTGGGCCCATTGGTAGTTCTATGTCCATTCTGACCAGAGTAAGGTGGAACCTCATTGTGGTTTTGTTTTGCATTTCCCTGATGCTTAAGGATGCTGAGCACTTTCTTAGATGGGACAAGGCCATTTGTGTTTCCTCCTCTGTGAATTCTCTGTTGAGATCAGTGCCCCATTTTTTGAAGGGGCTGTTTAAGATGTTATTATGTATTTTTTTTTGAGTTCTCTGTAAGCCTTTGTCTGAGTTATAGCTGGTAAGATCATCTCCCAGTTTGATTGGGGTCTATTAGCTCTGAGTATAGTTTGTTTGTCTGTACAGAAGCTTTTTTTAAATTTTATTTATTCATTTTCAAGGAGAGAGAGAGAGAGAGAGAGAGAGAGAGAGAGAGAGAGAGAGAGAGAGAGAGAGAATACACCAGGGCCACCACCTTGTGGGTGTGGCTTATGTGGGTCCTGGGGAATTGAACCCAGAGCCTTAGGCACCAGAGGCAAGTGCCTTATCCTCTGAGCCATCTCTCCAGCCCTGTACAGAAGCTTTTGAGCCTATTCAGGTCCCATTGGTTAAGTGATTGTTGCATTTCCTGGGCTGCTAGAGTTTTGCCCAGGAAATTTTTTCCCTACTCCTATTTTATGTACAGATCCTCCTGTTTTTTTTTTCTTCCAGGGTTGTCAGGGTTACAAGATTTATATTGAAGTCTCTGATCCATTTGGAGTTGATTTTTGTGCATGGTGAAAGGAGTGGGTCTATTTTCATTTTTTTACATGTGTTTATCCAATTTGTCCAGCACCATTTGTTGAAGATGCTATCTTTGGCCCAGCGTACATAGTTGGCCCCTTGTCAAAGACCAAATAACTGAAGTTAGTTCCATTTAAAGCTGGGTCTTCAATTCTGTTCCATTGATCTGTCTGTCTGTTTTCATGACAGTACCATGCTGTTTTAGTTACTATGGCTTTGTAGTATGTTTGGAAGCCAGGCATGGTGATACATCGTGAGTAGGCTTTTTTATTTAGAATAGTTTTGGCTATCCGAGGTCTTTTGCCCTTCCAAATAAATTTAGAGATTATTTTTTCTATGTCTGTGAAGAAAGAGGTTGGGATTTTTATTGGGATGGCATTGAATCTGTAAATCGCTTTTGGCAGGATTGCCATTTTTACTATATTGATTCTCTTTAACCATGAGCATGTAATATCTTTCCATCTTCTCACATCCTCCTCTATTTCCTTCTTGAGTGTTTCAATATTTTCCTTATATAAATCATTTACAACCTTGGTTAGTGATATTCCAAGGTATTTGCTTTTCTTTGAGGCTATAGAAAATGGGACAGCGTCTCTGATGTCTTTTTCTGTCTGCTTGTCTTCTGCATATAGAAAAGCTACTGATTTTTGTGAGTTAATTTTGTATCCTGCCACATTGCTAAAGTCATTAATCACCTTCAAGAGGTTACTGATACTATTCTTTGGGTCTGATATATAAAGGATCATTTCATCTGCAAAGAGGGATACTTTAATTTCTTCCTTTCTGATTTGTATCCCTTTTATGCCCTTCTCCTCTCTTACCTCTTAGGCTAGAACTTCAAGCACTATGTTAAAGAGCTGTGGTGAGAGTAGACAACCCTGTCTTGTTCCTAAATTAAGTGGGAACTCCTTGAGTTGTTCCCTATTGAGAACGATTTGTGCTTTAGGAGTTTTGTAAATTGCCTTTATTAAGTTGAGGTATAGACTGTCTATGCCTATTCTTTCCAGAGTGTTGTACATGAAGTGGTGTTGAATTTTGTCAAAGGCCTTCTCTGCATCTATTGAGATAACTATATTGTTTTTGTGTTTGAGAGCCAATTAATATAGTGGCTTACATTTATCGACTTTCGTATGTTGAACAATCCCTCCATCTCTTGAATAAAGCCAACTTGGTCAGGGTGGATAATATTTTTGATGTAGCATTGTATCCAGTTTTCTAGGACTTTTTTCAGGATTTTTGTGTCTAAGTTCATCAGAGATATGGGTCTGTAGTTCTCTTTTTTTGTTGCATCCTTACCTCATTTCGGGATTAGGGCAATAGTAGCTTCATAGAAGGTGTTTGGAAGCCTTCACTCTTTTTCTATTCTTCTAATAAGCTTCAGAAAGAGTGGTTTCAGCTCTATGATGAAGGCTTGGTAGAATTCAGCTGAGAAACCATCTGGTCCTGGACTTTTCCTTTTGGGTAGGTTTTTGATTATATCTCTGTGGATGTGATAGGTTTATTTAGTGATTTTATCTGCTCTGGGTTAATCTTTGGTGGTTGGCAGGTGTCCAAAAACTTATCCATTTCTCCAGGTTCTCTAATTTTGTGTAGTAGAAGCTTTGGAAGTAAGACCTGATAATACTTCCAATGTCTTCAGGATCTGTTGTGATCTCACCATTGTCCTTTCTGATTTTGTTGATTTGAGCTTTCTCAGTTCTTTGTTTGATTAGATTAGCCAGGGGTTTGTCAATCTCATTAACTTTTTCAAAGAACCAACTCTTTGATTTATCTATTTTTTAATCATTTTTCTTGATTTCCAGTTCATTAATCTCAGCTCTGATTTTAATTATTTCCCTTTGTCTTGAGCTCCTCTGGTTAGCTTTTTCCATTTGTTCCAACAACCTTACGTGGGTGGTTAGATGACTGATTTGAGACCTCTCTGTCTTTGATATGAAGGCATTTAGAGCAATGAACTTCCCCCTTAGGACTGCCTTCATTGTGTCCCACAAGTTCTAATAAGCTGTGTTATCATCATCATTTACTACTAGGAAATTTTGAATTTCCTGTTTTATTTCTTGGATGACCCAATCATTTTTTTAGGAGTGAATTGTACTGGCGCCAGTACCAACTTCATTTTATGGATCCTGTTCCATTGTTAATTTCTACCTTTAATGCATTATGGTCTGATATGATGATGCAAGGAACTACATCAATCTTCCTGAATTTGTTTAGGGATGATTTATGACCTAGGATATGATCAATTATAGAAAAAGTCCCATGTGCTGCTTTGAAGAATGTATATTCTGTGTCATTGGGGTGGAACTTTCTATAAATATCTGTTATCCCCAGCAGGTCAATTGTGTCATTGAGCTCCGTTATGTCCCTGCTGATCTTCTGTTTCCTTGATCTGTCTAGAGATTATAGAGCTGTATTAAAGTCTCTTACTATGATGGAGTTAGAGTCTATTTCTGCTTTATTTTTGAGTACGGTTTCCTTTATGAACTGTGTTGCACCCAGATTTGGTGCATGTATGTTAATGATGGTTATAACTTCCTGTTGGATCATTCCTTTGATGAGTAAGAAGTGCCCATCATTATACTTTTTCATTGATTTTGGTGTAAAGTCTATTTTGTCAGAGATTAATGTAGCCATACCCGCTTGCTTTTACTTCCACATTGCTGATAAATTGTTTTCCATCCTTTTTCTCTTAGAAGTTTGCTGTCTTTAGAGGTAAGGTGCGTTTCCTGAAGGCAGCAGATGGAAGGGTCCACTTTTCTGATCCACCCCGCAAGTCTGTGTCTTTTTATAAGGCAGTTAAGTCCATTTATATTCAGAGATATAACTGTGAGGTTTGCTCTAAGCCCTGCCATATTGAAGGGTTAATGGAGGTTGGTGTCTGTGCTGCTGTTATTAGCACACTGACTGTGATTGTCGTGCCGTTTTTAACAACTCCGTTTCATTTATGGTTTCTGCTATAATTTTGTTTATAGTCTCCAATTCTTTGGTGAGATCCAATTTCCAGTCTATTTTTGTTTTTGCTAGGGATTCCTGAAAATCATTTTTAAGTTTTCTTAAGTCTTCATCAAATTTAATCAATTGATTGTCTAGCTCCTCCCGTAGTTGGTTCACCTTCTATTCACTGAATGTGTTTCTGTATTTATTCATATTTCTCTCTATTAAATTCAGTCTGGAGTCTATGCTTGTGTTGTGAGCTTAATCTCATTCATGTCTTTTTTCATAGTTTCCATATCAGCCATTAACTGCTTCATGTTTGCATTGCAGTTGTGGTCAGGAGTCATATTATTCTCTCTTTGGGATTGTATATTTGTTGTCTCCACTTCCTTGCCACTTTCCTGTTCCATAATGGGACTAGGGGCCCTGCGTTGTGGAGTTCCGTCTTTGATTTCTGTGGGGTTTTTTCATTGGTTTCTTCCGATGTCCAGGTAGGGGATTGAGACTCATGCACCCTGGGGAGTGCTGTTCAGCCCACTTTGCTTCTAGTGGAAAGATCATCAGGTTTGATCTTAAACAGAGGTCTTTCCTGTTGGGGTGTTCTGCCCCCAGCCAGGCTCAGATCTTTACCTGTCTGGATCCCTCTGTATGTGACTATTAATCTTAGAGACACCTCATAGGCCCCTCTCCCCGATTGGCATGCTGCAGTAGAAACAGCCCCAGTACCCCAAGCTATACAGCCAGTGTTTTCCCACCTGACTGCAGCAAGCAGATCTGGAATGCTATCTCACCCACTAGGGGTAGAGACTCAAGGCTCTAGACTCTCCTTGGGCCAGGACTTGGTGGACCTGTTCTGATTCCATGTGCCAACCCAGCCCCAGCCACCCAGACTCAAGAGCCTGGTGAGAGCTTCCTATTGCTCCTGTCATCCATATTCTCAAATTCCTAGACTAACCTGTGTCCTCCCTTCAGTGGCACACGTTCCCTGGTGCCCACTGAAGTCACCTGGCAGTGCCCTCCTGGCAGTGACGTGTGGTCCCTGCCTGAACTGGCCTCTGCCCTCCCAGCAGTGGCAGCAGTTCCCCTGTACCTGCCAGAGGCCTTGCTGCGGTCCCAAGTGGGCTTCAAGAACTGAGGGAGGTCATTTTGCTCTTGAAGTGCATCTGCCTGTGGGGGGGGGGGTCGTGGAGAGAAGTGTGCCCAAGGATTGGGCACTGGAGGGAAGGGACCCCGGGAGGGAAAGTTGCACAGCTGGCAAGGTCTTGGGAAGAGGCTGGGAGGAACAATGGGCGATGGTGGGAGCTTTGGGTGGGGAATGGGTGGCTCTCCGCTGGAAAATCAAACCTTTACAGAGAGAGTCCTGGCAAGGCTGCTACTTGTCCGCCATCATGTTCCACCCCCTCTCTTTAATTCTTTAAATAACACAAACCTTCTCTGAGTAAGAGAAGTTCAAATATTCAGTGATTTTGATTGTTTTTTTTTTCTCTTTCTTGTCACCATATTCAGTATTTTATCTTTATTTGTATAACTCAGTGTTTCATGAACTACTTTAAATTTAATTTTGTAGGAGAGTTCCATTTGCTTCATAAAAATACATTTACAAATGAATAAATAAAATATTTCTATTCACTTTCTACCAAGTTTTACTTTTAGTATAACCCTTATCTGGGATTTTCAAGGCCCTTAATATGTCTTTCAGTAGCTTTTTGAGTTTAAGTTACAGCAAAGATATGTACAGTTCTTTTTTTACTTCAGTCTGGGAGATTTCCTTTAACTGAAATGGTAATTCACTTCCACTTGTGCCCATGAAAATCCTATTCACTGCCTGAGAATCTCATTACAGTGCCATCCTGGTTTCTCCCTCATGCCCAACCTCAGTGAATGGTCTCAATTGTGCTTGGAGCCTTGTGTAAGGTTGTTCTCAATATAAGCCATCTTGTGACCAGTTATCATCCCCATTGTCAATGCACTTAATGGTATTGGATTAAAATTGGATTCATAGCAGTGAATTCAAATAGTGGTATCTTGAAGGCATAAGATGCTTGAGAGTGAGGCCAATGTAAAGACAGGCATATAGAAATTATATATATATGTATATATATATATACATATGTATATATGCATATATATATGCAAAACAAAATAACAAACCACAAAAAAACACATAATTTTTTTTCAGTAGGTCAGGGAATGAATTCAAACCCTACTGGGATGTGATAAAGAAGGTAACTTTCTGCTTTCCACTCAAATATTTCTTTGATTTCTGTCATGTTTATCATAGAAAAAGGCTTAGCATTCAGGGGCATGAGTTAAACACACAGTTCTTCATTCTAACACTGGAACAATACCCTGAGTATTGATTCACTCTTCTTTCATTTTTTTTATCACAGTGATTCTTCCTCCACTCACAGGATGATTCTCCCATCTAATCTCTAATGCTCCAGTCATGCTTTCTTATTCCCCCCTGGGATAACAACCTTGTGGACTCCTAGACACTGACACTGCTCTTGGAATAGGACCTAGCACATGATTTCTATTAAATCATCTGATATCTTGAAGTGAACTATTTCCACTGAAACCCTTACCTGCATAAATGAATGTTCGCTCCTAACACAAACAAAACAACTCTGAACTTCAACTTAATTGGTCAAAACACAGTCAGATGTACAACACTCAACATGCCATTCCAAATATACGAATATGAAATTTTGAAAGTTCTCTTGTCTAATACAATGAATAGTGATATTTGGAACTTAGAAGCCTGAGTCAAAACAAATCAAGCCTCTGAATATGAGAGCTGTGTGATTCCTTCCTTCCCTGGCATTTGTCAATCCATGTGGCATTAAGAACACACATTTCCATTTCAAATGAACAAGATAAAAATGTTGGCTAGAGATGAGTTCTTTGGGTTTGCTCATTTGGCTGTAACAGATTTCTGAACAGATTTGGTTGGCAGATGTTGCCCACAGACCCATGTAACAGGAATCTTTGGGGCCTGTGTTGATGAATTGATAATTTTAAAAAAACACATACAAATAAAGAGCACATACACGTTGCTTAATTTCTGCCACCAATGCCTTATTTTGTGGTAGAATCCATAATTGCTGAACTTTTTTAAAGAGACACTACTGGAATATCATGTTTAAATTTAAAATCTACTTTTAATCTTGTTTTCACAAATATACTGTCATGTAGTCTATTTAAAATTATTGTTGTTGAATCACAACATGATGAACCGCCCAGTGATCATAGCTATAAAAAAGTGGTTTCTTGAAAATGTGACCCTATTTTAAATAGTACCATGGATCATAAATCTTACCATCATTCAAGACACTAAAGTCTTATTTGTGAAAAATCAATAAAAGACTTACTTATGCACTCATATAAAAATATTACATACAGATTACTAAACACTTTATGCATAGAAATAAACATCAATATCTAAATTTTATTCCATTTTATTGCTGGTTTAATGGCATAAAAATACTTTTTCATTCATCAAAATAATTTACCAAATAATTCTCCATACACTGCAGTATGCAGTTTTAGCCTGTTTTTATTTTTCAATAAGAAGACTTATAAACACTAAATTTGACCACTAGCAAAATACTTTGAAGTGCCAAAGTACATCAACTTCTGAGATTTTTGGTCAATAAAAAGATTTTGATGTTTATTTCTGTTAATAAAATATCAACTCCTCAACCCCCACCAATAGCTAAACTGTTATTAAGAACATTTTTCTTAAACCAGGTGTGATGGCACATTCCCATAACCCCTTAATTTGAAAGCCTGGAGTGTGAATGATTCATGTTCAGCCTGAGGTAGGACAGATGACCTGACCCTTGTCAAGTAGAAGAAGGAGAGAAAGTGGGGAAGAGAGAGAGAGAAGGAGGAGGAAGAGTAGGAAAAGGAAAAGAAATAAAAAAGAATGAGGAAGAAGAAGAGAATGAGGGGTGGAGAAAAGAGAAGAGAAAGAGGGAAAGGAGAGGAGAGGAGAAGGGAAGGGGAAGAGGAGGAAGATTGGAGAGCAAACAAGGAGAGGAGAGAATGGGAAGAAAAAGGAAGAGACACTCTATCTATATCAATACTTGCTTCAGAAATAAATATAAATCAATATATTTAATATTAAAGTAGCAGCCTCTGTAAGCATAAAACTATGTCATCACAAACAGATAAATAAGCTACTACCTTTCATACATCCAAATAGATTAGTGCTGTAGCAGCCATTTGACTGCATTATATGTGCATGCATATCTACTAAATTTTTATATACAACATATGTATTTACATATATGTGCTAGGGTGTAAATACATGGTTTAAAGATATTTAATAGAGATCTTATTGGAAATATATTAACAAACATATATACATATACAATATATATTTCTAAAGGTATATATATATTTAAATATATAGCCCATTTAATATATAAATTCTGAAATATATAATTAAAACATTGAGTTAGGGCTGGAGAGATGGCTGAGCAGTTAAGTCATTTGCCTGCAGAGCTTCATGACCTGATTTTGATTCCCCAGTATCCAAGTAAAGATGCACAAAATACCACATGCATCTAGTCTGTTTGCAGTGGCTGGAGGCCCTGGTTTTCCCAATTCTCTGTCTGTCTCTCTGTTCTCTATATCTCTCTCTTCTTGCAAATACATAAATACATTTGTAAAAAAGATTTAATAAAACATTTAGTTATTAAAATAATTTCTAATTATTAGCATATGATAACTATAAAATGTGACAGATGTAGCTAGAATAGGAACAAAGCAAATCTCAAAAGAATTTTGTCTGACATATTGTACCTGAAGAATTTCTCTTAATGAAAAGGAAATACTAGTGTCATAGTTTCTAATTTCATGTTGCATAATATACCAGATGTTAGCATGTGATCTTAGACATAATGTGTTCACTGTCTAATACCATGAGGCATTGAGTAGCATCATTCAAGTTGCTGAGCACCATTATTAATTTATGGTTACTTTAAAATCTGATAGCAGATTTC
>PVHP010055078.1:0-10263 GCA_004024765.1 Zapus hudsonius | reverse complement strand
TCCTTCCTTCCTTCCTTCCTTCCTTCTGTAGCTTCTGATCAGCTACTTGGTCACAGCAATGGAAAACCATCCAGAGCCCCTTGTTGGCGTCAACCCGTGGAGAAGCACCTGACACAGGCCCATCCTCTCATTCGCCTCCCACGCCGCCTAGGCCCTCTCTTTGCCCACAGGCCCCTCTCTGCCCGGCTCTGACAGGAGCCTTCCTGGATCAGATACTGTGCTTGTTACTACGGCCAAATGAGCACCTGACAAGAAGCAGCTGAAGAAAGGAAATCGAGTGCTTTGTCTTACAGCTTGAGAGGGTGGGTCCATGGTGGCGGGGACCCAGATGGTCACATCCATCCACAGGGAAGAAGGAAAAGCACCCACAGGAAGTGGAGCTGGGCTAGAAAGTCGCAAAGCCCACTCCCAGTGACCCACTGTCTCCAGCAAAGCCCACCCGCTAAAGGTCCTCCCTAAGCAGCAGCGCAGGTTGGGGACCGAATGCACCAACACATGTACCTGTGGAGGACACTTGACATTCAGACCACAACCCAGCCTATGACACACGCCAAGATGGCCACGAAGGACACACAGTTGTTCTTCTGTTTCATATTATTTTACGAATGATAGAACTTGATCGTATGAGTTTAAACACGCTTATAAGTCTGCCCTACTATCTCTGGGCCCGTCAGAGGATCAGTGTTCGCGTGAACTGCAGACACCTCTGGATAGGTACATGGCAACACCTACTTCTCCATGGGTTCGGTTGGGTTTTACTCCCACGAAGCCACAAAAATATTATCACATTTCCCAAGAGTTCTTACCTCCATCTTGAAACTTGCTCAATCTTTCAAAATAGGACGACATGGGAGCCTGGACAATATCTAAGATAGCCAGAAGTGTTCTCGTCAGTCTGAGCAGTTCACTGAAGCTGTAAAATCCAAAGTAGATAAGATTCCGAGCCAGGTGGACCACCTTCATCCAGAGGGAGGGAAGAAAAACATTGGGGAATGAAATAAAATAGCTAAATTAGCTCAGACATTTCGAAACTTGCTAATTCTTCAAATTCTGAGAATTATAATCCTTGCACTTAGACTGTGATTGTCTGGAGAGTAGGGTTAGTTTTTTTGTTTGTTTGTTTTTGTTTTTTTGTTTTTGGTTTTGGTTTTTTGTTTGTTTGTTTTTGAGGTAGGGTGTCGCTCTAGTCCAGGCTGACCTGGAATTCACTCTGTAGTCTCAGGGTGGCCTTGAACTCATAGCGATTCTCCTACCTCTGCCTCCCGAGTGCTGGGATTAAAGGCGTGCGCCACCACGCCCAGCCATAGGGTTAGTTTTGAGGTGGTTCAGGAAGTTTATGTTAGAATTCCTTACCTCCTGAATCGATTCTAACTCCTTTACGTGGATAGGATCCCACTTAATAAGCGGTTCCAATACTTGATGCGTATTATCCTCGAACACATGTCCCCTGCACCATCCTAGAGGTGTTAGTTACTAGAGCATCCAACCTCCATGATGTGGTCTCAGTGTGCACATCCACAGTGTCTCAGGGACAGTCCTTGTGACCAACACAGCAAAAATGGTGTGTCGCTTCCAAAATTAGATTGTGGAAGACTGTAAACCCCCCCTCCAGGTGTCATGTCGTGGGGATACTCAGTCCCTGGAAAGACCAAGATCTACTCAAATGCCAACCACGCCGCATGGCCACCGGCAACCACTTGAGTGAAGTGGAAGTGGACCTTCCAGCCCAAATGGCTACCATCCCCGTTAACAGCCGGTGCTGTCTCACGGTACCTGACCCTAGCCAGCGTTCAGACGCACAGTCACTGCTGCCTGCCTCTGGCTGCTCTGTGGGGTGACGTCACACAGCCAGAGACGAGCAGCAAGGGCTCTAGTTTTTGTCACTTCAAGTATTTCGGTGCCATTATAAGGGGGTAAAACGTCACTTCCGTGAAGGCGGAGAAGCCACAGAAGGTATGTAAGACTGTCATTGTTCATCAAACATAACGAACTTGCAGTGATGAAGCCAAAACCTCAAAGCAGTAATGAACGGATAATTAAGAGGAAGTCATTTTAAAGGTAGAATAAAACAATACCAAATCTACATTTTTATCAGTGGCCAGGAGTCCTATTTTCCTGAACCTAACGACTGAATTACCCAAATACCTTAAATATTAAAGCAAAAGAAAACCTTGACGCTCGCTGCATCTAAATTCTGACAAGGTACACTTAACTACTCCAATAACGATTTCAAAAAATACCTCAAATGTCAGTTTATTTTTTTCTTTATCCCCAAAGGGAAAAGGCTGATTTACGACTTCCTTCAAATATTCCTCCACAAATTCCATGGTCAGTGCAAATTTCCTCTTCATATCATTTCTGGAAGAGTCTGTTATGGAATCATACCTGCAAAGACCGAAGTCAGAGCGAGTTAGATTGATTATACCTAATTAAAAACAGGAGCCCTGCATACGTGAACTCCCCGGTACACGGTCCTGGTTGCTCTCCGGATGTGTGCTCATCCTTGATCCAGGTCACACGAGGCAAAACACCATGCAGACCCGTCCGCCACCATAGAGAGCACTTAGCAAACAGTTACTGTTATGACCTACTGGCTCCAGAAAGATGCTTTCTGTTGTTACTACAAGTCATTTTTGTCCTTCACAAAGGACAGGTGGATGGTGTCAACTGAGAACCTGCAAAGTCTCACTTCAAAATGACTCTGAGTCCACTGACTAACTGTAAAATAAAGGTCTTAAGAAATGTCTCTGGGATGCCCAGATCTTCACTGTCAGCTTGACCTGGAGAATTACACCCAGAGGTGTGTGTGTCTCTGAGGGTGTTTGCAACCAGGAATAACTGAAGAGGGGGGACCCACTCTGGGTGTGGGCAGCACCATTCCCTGAGCGGGGGGCCTGGGTGAGCTGAGCTCCCACATTCATTGTTCTCTGCTTCCTGACTGGTTGCAATGCGGCCTCTTGCACCTGCTGCCCCACTGCCCCTGCCCTGATGCAGCACCCCTTGAAACTAAGGGTCACGGGGCTGGAGAGATGGTTCAGCAGTTAAGGCACTTGCCTCCAGTGCCTAAGGCCCCGGGTTCAATTCCCCAGGACCCACATATGCCAGACCCACAAGGTGATGGCCCTGGTGTGCTCCCTCTCTCTCTCTCTCTCTCTCTCCCTCTCTCTCTCTCTCTCTCTCTCTCTCTCTCTCTCTCTCTCTCTCTAGCTCTCTGCTTGAAAATGAATAAATAAAATATTTTTTAAAAAACTGAGGGTCACAATAAGCCTGCCTCTCTCTCTCGTTCTCTCTCTCTTTTCTCTCTCGCTCCCTCGCTCACTTCATGTCAAGTCACAGAAACAGGAAAGGAACCAACAGTTCCCAAACATACTCGTGGATCGTGATCTTGGTGGGGATTTCTGTCCAGAGCCGGGCGTAGCGGACAGGAACGGCAGACTCCTGGGGGTCCCGGTCCACGTGCATGTGGAGCATGAGGCGACAGAACGAAGCTCGGAGGTCAAAGGGCAGGCTTTCGTCTGACATGCACCGCAGGATCAGATCGACAGACAGCTGCGTGGAGATCTGGTTTATGGCCAGGTACTGGCGGTCCAAGCACATCCTTGCAAAGAGGTTTAGCTGGTACCTTCGAGACAGGAAACATACACGTTACTCCTCCGGCCTCCGTGAAGCTCCTGATAGCACAGACCAGCCAGCCTCTATGCAGGACGCCTGTGTTCCCAGGACTTCGTGATCCCAAGTCCAGCTCTTCCGCTAGTGACTGAAGGACAAGACAGATGTGACTGTCTCCATCCTCTCTGTCACAATTTCTCTTACTTGTTCAGCGCTGTGGGGCTGGAGGAGCTTGTCACCAGGCTCTCAGTCTTAGGACCGTAAGTACACTAAAGTCATGGGCCACAGGTCACAGGAAGCCATCTCGACACCTTTCCCAACCTCCCTCGGCTGGGGTCTCCAGCATTTCATGCTGACTTTAGCCCCATTCAGGTCCCAAACCAAATGGGGTAGGTGTCAGTATGCAGAAGCCCTCAGCCTCTGGGATCAGGAATTCACCCCGTTGTGTAATGAGAGCTTTAGAAGCAGGAGCAGAAGCCGTTCCTGCCCTTCTCTGATTCCTACCATGTGGAGCCATGGCCCAGAGCCTTAGGGGCTTCCCTTAAACTCAGAGGTTCCGGCTGGGTTCTTATTCCCAATATGCTGACCTCTGGGAACTACCTCAGTGCTCTCGCTGCTATAGGTCAGTGGACTTTGAGAACTGCAGACTCCAGACCTCCCAAGAGCAGAGAGACCATGTGTTTTCATTGCCTCTATCCTAAACCACCTGCTGCTGCTTCTGAGGCCTCTCCTGCAGCTACAGCTTCTCCTCTGCCCAGTTCTGCCTCCCTTGCAGTCCATGGCCAAGGTCCAACTCACCTGCTCTTAAACCCAGTGAATGAAGGGAAGAAACTCTTTGTCACATAAAAACTCCAAGCGAGGGGGCCAGGAGATGCTTGGGGGGAAAGCACTTACCCCACAAGTGTGAGGGCCTGACTCTGGATTCCTCAGAACCCACATAAAAGCCAGGTAGGGCAGTGAAGAGGTGGAGACAAGAGGATCCCTAGGGCCTGCTGGCCAGACTAGTCAAATTGGTGAGCTCTGGCTCAGTGAGAATCCCTGTCTCAAATACATGGTGTGGGTGATGAAACCAGAGAACACTGTTGTGGACAGGAAGGGTTTGAGAGGCCATGTCCCTCCTTGATAAGCTAGTGACAGAGATAAGAAAATAACACAGTGAGCCTGAGGGGAATGAAGAAGGGTAATTGATACTAGATATAGTCAAAATGTAATGTACATGTATGAACATTTAAATTACATTAAAAATCAAATAAAACTAGGCTATCCATGGTCCCCTGTCACAAGGACTGATCCAGACGACCCACAGAGGAGGATAACCAGCTGATTTGGGATGAGGGAGGGGAGGCATCGGGGAATTCGGGATAACAACTCACTGTTTGCCCACTAAATAATGTAACTCATTATGGACAATAAAATAAAATAAAATAAATAAAAATAAAAATCAAATAAAAACAAAAAGGAAAACAGAAGAGAAAAAATAAATATGGTGGGGGCAGTTGAGGAAAACATCAACCTCTGACCTCCACATGCATGCACACACCTGTCCATGTGTGTGTGCACACATGCACACGCATTCAAACTCACATGCATACATGTACCCATGGCACATAACACATGCAAAAAACATGGGTGTTGGGCTGAAGAGATGGCTTAGTGGTTAAGGCATTTGCCTGCAATGCAGAAGGACCCAAGTTCAATTCCCCAGTGCCCATATAAAGCCAGATGCACAAGAGGGCACATGTGTCTGGAGTTCATTTGCAGTGGCTGGAGGTCCTGACGTGCCCATTCTCTCTCTCTCTCTCTCTCTCTCTCTCTCTCTCTCTTTCTCTCAAATAAATAAAATATATTTTTTTAAAAAACATGGGTGTTAACCTTCATTCTGAATAAGTGGGTCCTAACCATTTCTGCTAGGCTTGATCGGACAGGAGTTTTTAAATCAACTCTTCACAAATCGATGACTTTCAGAGGTTTCAGAGAATCGGTCCTCGATGAATATGTGAGAAGGAGAAGCAAGGGTGTCTCCAGTAATAAACGCGTAACAGGTCGGACGTCTAGGTCTGATTTGCACGAGTCTGACTGTTTCTAGTACTTAACCTGTAACAGATCAGAACTTGCAGGTTTGCTTGGGAGAAGTCCAACTGTCTCCAGCACTCACCTGTAATAGGTCAGAACTTCCAGGTCGGCTTTGGTCCCTTCCTTCGCTTCCTGGGCCAGGTGTCTGATGGCTTTGCCGTGAGGCTCCTTGTTGCTATCAATCCAATAAAGCCAAACTTCTTCATCATCAATGTCATCGGAAAGAATGGAGCTCTCCATGGGGTTTTCCATTTGAGTGGAGACCAGCCTTGAAACAAGAAAAGATCTATTACGAAGATGCATATAACTATAATTATTTTTAAAAAACTGCAATGCCTGCAAAAATAGCCAAAGGCGAGCTTCTGTGCGTGGCTTACTTACTTGGTCTGAATGAGGATGTCTGCGTTGCCGGGGCTCAGCATAAATTTACAGATGAGCTCTTGAGTGACAGGGATAGCCGTGGTGTTGGACACACAGAGATCAGACAAATAATCCAGAAATCTGGGAAGGGAAATAAAGCATTCGAGTGACATTCAGATAAAAGCACTTTAATAAAATCATCACACAGAAAGAGAGAATTTGGAATCTCACAAGAGAGAAGCATTCTGACAAATTGTGTGTGGTTATATGTGGGTGTAGTACTGTGGTGTGGTGTGTGCTGTGTGCACATGTGTGTGCACACACGCCCCAGGAGTGTATGACAGCCGGAGGACAATGTTAGGCATCCTCCTCTGGGTCCCAGAGCTGTCATTTTTGGTCACACAGGCTGACTAGTGAGCAAGAGCAAATCTCCAGTCTCACTCCACACAGGTCACAAGTGTGCATGGCCACACCCGGCTGCTCACATTGGTGCTGAGGAATCAAACTCAGGGCCTCTCAGGCCCTCTCGCTTGTGTGGCAGGTCTCTGAATGGTGGAATCGTCTCCCCAGCCGCTTATTGTGTTTTTAATAGTCTTTCAATGCAGTATTTTTCTGTTGCTTATCTCCCATGTTTCAAAGCAAATCAAACAATTCTTTTGATTCCACATAGACCTGGTTTCAAGAGCGATGCCTGCTTCTATTTACTTGGTGGCATTTCTCCCTCAGCATGGTGACCGTGCTTGGAAAATCATTTATGTGCTCCGAGATGAGTCTCTGAGACTGACTACCAAGACGAGAGCAGGGGAGAGAGCGCTGTAGTGAGAGGGGCGAGAGGCAGGCTGGTGAAGGTGGCCCGGCTGGCCCCAGCAGGGACCATCTCTAGGATGGCCTAGCATTTAATTGCCACATGACTTGGTGGCCGGAAAGACATCTGGATGTGTCTGGGGCTTCGCTAGGCTCATTCACCTGGTTAGACAGGCAACAAGCTGTCAGTTAACCGAGTACTGCCACGCTGTCCTCAAGCAGGTCTCTCTCTTTTCTAAATGTGGACGGACGCTCGGGACTAGCTGGGATGGCGGCTCATACTTGAGAGCCTGAGGCAGGATGATTACCACAAGGTAAAGGCCAGCCTGGGCTACATCATGAGTTCCAGGTCAGCCCGGTTTACACAGTGAAATCCTGTCTCAGAAAAGTCCCTGGGTTCAATTCCCAGCACCAAAAGTAAATAGCTATTTCATGACATTAAAATAAAATGTAGATAATAACCTATGACCAGTTTACCTCACCAGAATGCACAGTATTCTAATGAGATGCTCTACATAAATGTATTTTGGGGTTTTGTGGCTTCTTTTTATAATACTGGGAACTGGACCCAGGGCCTGGCATTCTATCATTTAATGATCTCTGTGAACCCAGGGTCTGGCATTCTCCCACTGAGTTATCGCCCTGAACCTGGGCCTCACATTGGACCACCAAGTCTCCCAAGCTGTCCTTGAACTCACTCTGTAGCCTGAGCAGGCCTCAAACTTGTGGGCCACCTGCCTCAGCCTCACGTGTGTGAATAGATCATGAATAGCGTGAATATATTGTGAACATCCATCTCTACCTGAACTCAAATACATTCAAATATCAGTCTAAGCTGTGGGTACTGCTCAGTAGGGCAGAGCTCTCCTAGCCTGTGTCATGCCCTTGGCTCTCGTCCTGGCACCAAAAAGAGAACCAAACAAACAGAGAACTAAACTCTCTGGTTGCCCATAAGCACCAGCTCTTTAACACACAGTTACCACAACAGTGAGCACAATGCTGCTGGTGCAAGTCAGTGTAATAAGAGAATCTAATCTTTTCTTTTTGTTTGTTTTTTGGTTTTTCGAGGTACAGTCTCGCGCTAGCCCAGGCTGACCTAGAATTCACTCTGGAGTCTCAGGGTGGCCTCCAAGGCACAGTGATTCTCTACCTCTGCCTGCCAAGTGCTGGGATTAAAGGCGCACACCATCACACCCGGCCCAATCTAATCTTTTATACTTAAAAAAGAAGGAAAACGCCATCTTCCCCACTGGAGAAGAGACCCACAGAGCACGTCTAACCTGGGCTCACGGTTCCTCCTGAGCAGGCTGACAAAGGTCTCGATCTCCTTGGCTGTGATGTGCTTCTCCAGAAGCTTTCTGTTGTTGTGCAACAAAGCTGTGATCGTATCTTCTGCCAAGATATCATAGCCAATCTGGGATTGCATGACACAGAAATTCTTCGCAATATACTCCTGCAAAGAAGAAAAGCTGCTAGAATGTTCCACGAGACATCCAGGAAATGACGGCAGGTTCCATGAGAGTCAGCTGCATGGATTGAGTCAAACCAGAGACTCACTGAAAGTTTCTTTCAAGAAGAAAAAAAAAGCTAGTAAATAATTCTTAAATAGAGCAGCTGAGGAAGTAAATGAGAGCCCTGAGCACTTAGAAAATTTAAATTATAACAAAGGGCTGGGGTAGCTCAGCAACAGAGAGGCAAGGTCCCTGGGGTCCTGGAGCCCAGCTTGCTGCCTTCTCAATGTGGCACTGCAGCTTGTGTGGAGAAAGTGAGGGACAAGCAGGGCCCCCGCCTTCTGTGCTCTCTCTACATCCTGTTCTGCCAAGATGTGATGAGGTGAGGAGCCCCAGCTGCCACCCAGAAGCCGCCTGCCCTGTGCTGTCACAGACTGGGAGCCAAAGCAAACCCTTCTCCTCTTCAGGGGCTTCTGATCACATGGTCCCAGCAATGAGAAGAGGAACACTGCCTCGCTTCCTCTTCCTAAAACGCCTGTTCCCATACAAATTATGAGAGTGATTCTCACTCGGCCTGTAGCAGCCACTTTCTCGTGGCAGGGACAAGACAAATAAATAAATAAATAAATAAATAAAAATAAATAAAGAACAAAAGCAACATACCAGAAGGAAAAGCTTTTATTTTGGCTTACAGTTCCAGAGGGCAGAGGCCATCATAGTGGGGACAGCATGGCAGGAACAGGGAACTGGCTCACATCATCACATCAGCAGACAGGAAGCAAAGAGACATGAACAGAAGCAGAGCCAGGATCTAGCCCCTCAAAGCCCACCCTAGTGACACACTTCCTCCAGTGAGGCTCCACAACCTTCCCAAATAGCACCACTCTGCTGGGGACCAAGGGTTCAAAGCCACAAGAACGGGATGGGCATTACCTTCCAGCCACCACATGGCCCAAGCACGCCCCTGGGTCTGCCGGCCATGACTGAGCTCCCCTCTTGCTGATTCCCATCCTGCTCTCTTGTCTCTCAGGCCTGTCTGGCTTCCTCCACATATTTCAGATGTCAGTGTTGTCTCTCTTCCACTAGACCATGTGTAGACACCTAGGAAGTCTACACCTCACAAGTCCCCGAGGCCAAGACATGACTTATGCCCGCCTCTAGAACGCCTCCTGCTAAGCACATAGAGACTCAAAGCTCCCACTCACAGCAATTCTCAGTTCATAAGGAAGAATGAAGCCTTGTGCCCACAGATTCTTGCAGCCGGCATAAAACAAATCATCCCAAGGCCACATTTCCCGTCCCTCCGTTCCACACTCACGATGGCAGCCAAAAAATAAGTGTGAGACAGAGAGGAACAGGGCCACCTGACCTACCTGATTCTTCCTGTAGTCCTGCTGGGAATGGCGGAGCACCCGGTAGCAGAGACGTAGCAGGTACTTGTAAGGGGCGTATCGCTGGTCACCCAGGTCCTCCAGCCTCAGCATGGCACCCTCTCCTGCCTTCTCCTTGAAGGGGGTTTTAAGAATCCCGAACACCTACCAGGGCCAGAAAGAACCATGATGAACAAGAGTGAAGATTTTGCATCCTGTTTAATTTTTTTTAAACAAATAACAGCATTGATTCAAAACACTGATGATATTTGAGTAGAATTCATGCAGAGAATAAAGATACAGGAGTCATCCCTCTAATCACACACCAAGACACTGCCGAGAGAGCTCCCGAAATTGGACACAATCGTTACTTAAATAAAGCACTTGATTTAATTTAGAAAGTTTATTTCATTAAAATGTGAACTATAAAGGTGTTATGCCAAGTTACATGAACATACTCAGATGAACTAAAATATAAAAATTTCATATGATTTATAGGGTCCTCTACTCTTTCCTACAACTCTCCCAAGTTAAAATAACATAAAGACACTGGGTGTGATGGTGCACGCCTTTAATCCCAGCACTCTGGAGGCAGA
>PVHP010055076.1:0-10253 GCA_004024765.1 Zapus hudsonius | reverse complement strand
TATAAATGATGTTTTGCAGCAAAAATGTCTAGACAGCTGTCATATATGTTAACTAGTCATTGGACTTATGAGTTTAATCTTCATTGATAACTTATGAGTTTAATAACTTAACCCAATCCTTATTGCTAAAGTGCATATCCCGACTATAGCGTCTTCGGTAAGAACTCTTGGTCTGATGTGCATTAACGCTTTGCCAATCTCAGATGTGCCAACAACTGCAAGCACAGCTAAAGCAAGCCATGGCAGCTATGGATGGCCGATCCTCCCCCCATATATGTCTTAAAATGCTGGATCAGTAGTCAGAGACGTGTAAGATCCATGGAAATACATATCAACCTAAGACAGGGTTCTGACGCTTGGAGGTCAGAATTCCAATGACGGGTAAGAGTGTAATTTGCCATGGGCAACCTAAGACAGACACGATCCTGAGCCATTTTTTAATAAAAGAAAAGGGGGATATGTCAGGGGCGAAAGCTTTTGGGGGCCTTTGGAGGCACACCCTGGCTTAGTCTTGGACGGCACCTGACAGCCTGCTAAGAGGGGCTTGGTTTAATGAGATTCAGGAGGTAGTCCTGATTAGGCTATTTGCACATCATGCCCACAGGTTCTTGTCATAGACCAATAAATAGCTCCTTGATTGGCAAGGAGCTCTCTCTATATATTCTATAGTGTATCTGCAAGAGAGAGAGAGATGAGAAGATATGAGCAATGAGGAATGAGGTAACAGGTATGGGGTATGAGCAATTAGATCTGAAAGAGAGCAATAAAGAGAGAATGAGCATTCTTCCACCCATACGTGGTGTATGTGTGTTTGTGTGTTTGTGTGTGTGTGTGTGTGTGTGTGTGTGTGTGTGTGTTTATCATTGACCCTGCAGGCGGTGGGCAGGGACAAGTGGTGCCGAAACCCAGGACACACGTTCGTCAACCCACAAGCGGTGTGTGTGTGTGTATTTGTATGATCACTGCCTTCCGCGGGCGACGGGCAGTGATAACTTTATAACTATTATAATTATTTCTAAAGGGACTAAAGAGCATTATTCTATGGGTGGAAGAAGAGGTATATAAGCAGCATAATCAAGGTGGATTACTTGCTTTCCCTGAATTTATAATTATCTTCCTTTTAGAAGTCAGTCAGGACTAACCATGCCAAAAATCTTCAAGCTTCCCTACAAGCACAGAGAAAATGAGAGATTACTGTTTTGCACAGATATATCCTGGATACACCCTTTTCCTCACTCCCTTTTTCCTTCTTGTCCTTCCACCTTCTTACTCTGTCATTTCCTTTCTCTGCCTTTATCTATTTTTGTTGGTTTTAGATTATTTTGATCTAAAGCCAGGGCTATGTGATTTATTAACTCTACTCTACAATATCTGGAATTTAGTTGTACTTACAGAATTCTGATGACCCAGGAGTTGACATATTCTTTATATATTCCAGAATTTTGAAATGCATTCAGCATCTGTCGAGAAAGATGAATACCCACCATGCATATTTCTCCTTTCTTGCTTGTTTTCCTCCCTCCCTCCCTTCCTACAGTCTTTCCTTCCTTCCTTCTTTCAAGATAGGGCCTCACTTTGTAGTCCAGCCTCTGCTCCCGATGCTGGGATTACAGGAGAGTGACCCCACGCTTGGCCTCCCCATGCATATTTGAAGTAGAATCATAGGTTAAAATGCTCAGGATTACCTCGGTCTCGATGCTTTTGCTCAGGGCAGTGCTGGCTTGTGAAGGAGCCGTTTCACATTTGTCAGTGTGTGTGACTCCAGAAAGGCGAAACTCCCCTTTAAAATAGTGCACCTTTACTGCAAAATCAAGAAATATACATAGAAGTCTAGAACAGAAAGGAGTCTCAAGTCCATCCATGTTTCTGTCTCAAAATTAGCATCAACACATCTTTACAAAATAAATAAAAGTAATTCTGAACTGGAGGGGAATAGGTATCAGATAACAGAATGCACTGCCAAGCTGAGCTCAGGTGTGCATGCCCTGAGCACCCTCTCAGAGCAGGAGTAGCTCACCCACACAGGAAAGCTGATGTTGCAGGGGTCAACTCATGCTAGTGATGTTCAGCTGACCTCACTAAGCACTTCTGGCAGAAGAAACACCCCAAGCTTCACCTCTCTACACCACCCTCACTCTCTTGCACACACCTTTTCTCTTGTCCTTTAATTCACTCCCTGAGAACCTCATGTGGTACTCACTCCTCCCTCAGCATACAATGGCTGCTGCTTGATAAGTGTCCCAAGGCTTCACAAGGTCATTTCCTTCTTTCCCCAAATACAAGCTGCTGCACCTGGGCCACCATAATTTAAAACAGGATCTAGCTAGAGGTAGTTCTCCCAGGTGACCCATGTACTTTTAAACTTAGAAACTAAGATGAGGGCTGGAGAGATGGCTCAGCGGTTAAGGCACTTGCCTCCAGTGCCTAATGCCCTGGGGTCAATTCCCCAGGACCCACATAAGCCACACCCACAAGGTGGTGGCCCTGGTGTGCGCTCTCTCTCTTTCTCTCTCTCTCTCTCTCTCTCTCTCTCTCTCTCTCTCTCTCTCTCTCTCTATCTCTCTGCTTGAAAATGAATAAATAAAATTAATTTAAAAGAAAGAAACTAAGATGAAATAACATTCTGTTTTGGTTAAATAATTAGCCATTAATTTATTTTGAGAGCTATTGTGCTTTTAATGTATCATTAGTCTTTTTAATGTTTGTTTTACTTATGTGTGTTTGAGAGTGGGTGGGGGGTGTTCACCAGGGCCTCCAGCTGATGCAAACAAACTCCAGATTTTGGTTTTATATGGGTACTGGGGAATTGAACCTGGGTCACCAGGCTTTACTAGCAAGTGCCTTTAACCTCTGAACCATCTCTCTAGCCCAAATCATTATGTCTTTAAGAAAATGAAAACTATGATCTTGTGATCCGAAGTCATTCCTTTCCTTGAAAGTCAAATGATTTCTTCCCAGACATAAATCAATTTCCTGTATCCCCAATAGTTTTGTCTTTTTCCCTAGGACAACCAGTGCATATGAAAGCCAAATGTCAGGTTCTGGTTCAGATGTAAGTAAAACCATTGAAAACAAATACTGGAATCTTGGCTTGGGTTTAGCTATGATGGCTAGCAAGCCACTTGACTTTCTGGAGTCTCGGTTTACTACTAATAGTACCACCTCCCCAGTTCGAAGAATGCCTAAGAGACTCAAATGGAATGATAGAGGTTGAATTTCTCTAAATACATCAAATCATCAAATTGTAATTTAATGGATAATATTTCTAAATGGTAAAAATAAATCAGAAAATCAAATATTATGTGATGTTAAAATGTAATCAAATTTCTATGAACATTCAACCATGCCTGACCATCAAGTATGAGAAGAGTCATTTGTGAGTTATTCATTGCTTCTCACCTATCATATTTTAATAGCCAATAGTAGAGCTTGGCCATGAAGAGGGGAAAATCCACACAGTGTACTGAAGGATACAACAACCCACCTAGAATCCCACCACATAAACTCTGGTCATGAGTGCCAGCAATGAACACCACAGTCCAACCCATCCTGACACAATTAGTTACATAGCTGATCAGGATGCATCTGATTTCAAAATTTGATAAGTGGGTATCAAATCACAACAGAAAATGGTGGTATAAAAAGAGCATAGTAGGAGTTGGAGAGATGGCTCAGCGGTTGTAGGCTCTTGCTTGCAAAGCCTGCAGCCCTGTTTCAATTCTCCAGCGCCCATGTAAAGCTAGATGCACAAAATGGTGCATGCATCTGGAGTCCATTTGCAGTGGCTGGAGGCCCAGGTATACCCATACTTTCTCTCTCTTTTTCTCTTTCTCTCTCCCTTCCTCTCCCCCCACCTCTCTCCTCTTTAAAAGAGTAAAATATTTAAAAAATAACATGGTAGGTAAATAAGAAAACCTCCTAGAAGAAATTTAATATTCATGTCTCTTCTCAATCTTGTGACCTAAAAGGGTTTTAGGGGTATGGATTAGAACTGAAAACATCGAATACTTACCAACTGCAAGAAAATGAACAAGGAGGCCAATAGTTCCTGCCAGGGTAACCACCACTGCAAGCAAAATAAGGATCACCATCCATCGCGGACAGGGTCTCTGGAAGGATATGTTGGGTCTATGCAAGGGGAAGATAGCTCAAATTAGATGGTAGATATTTCAAGTCCATCTGGCTTTCATTCAACTCATACATGATTTATAATTTGTGTATGGATTCCTTATGTGACTTTAAAACATAGAAGCCTCAAATGTCCCAATGGATTGACCAGATGATCACACACTTAAAAACCAAATATGGGTACTGTGTTCCCTGCTGGGACCCCATCACCGAGCAAAGTAGACTTGGCTTCTGCACTCATATGTACTGAGGAAAAAAATGACTTTCCTTTTTAAATCAAAAGCATTAATAATAAAAGATTAGGTGCAGTCTTATTCTATTTTGGTAAACTATACCATGACTAGGTAAAGATTTATAGACATAATTAATATAACATCATTTACAAGTGTAATGAACATGGAAGGAAGCACCATGATGTCAACCTTAGTAATCCCTGCATTATAAAATTATGGATAAGTTATTTTCCTTGCTTTTTATTACCCCTACAACTATATTCATTTTTCTACAGCAAACACTAATTATTTATTTAGCATAATTAAATGAACAGGTAGTTTTTTTCCATTAAAATTAAATAAGTGCACGAAAAAGGAATCTTGCAATACAGTGGCCTGTAGATTTTTATGGCAACATTTAACATAGTTTGTATGAGGTTTGGACACTAATTATCTCTTATATCTTGGAAGACATGATGTCATGTAATTGTCTCTGAAAGAAAAGCAATAATACACACACAAAAATCTGATTTCCAATTTCAAAGTAGCTCCAACTATCTCCCAGTCTATTCTAATCACTGCAAAAAGCCCTTTTAAGCATAAATCATTAGTAGGGATATATTAGACAGATGCGATACTCTCTAAGAATATGTTAGTGCTTTGTTCTTATCCCCTCCAGAGCAAACCAAGGATCATGTAGTCAGCTTTTATTCTTAGGTAAGCCTTTATTTTCATCTTTTTGTTTTGTTTTAGGATTTTTTTTATTATACCACAACTGTACAACTCCTCCTCGTTTTCTTTCCTTCTTACTGTTCTCTGAGCTTAATCCCACCTCTTCCTTGTACCTGTCTCTTTTGATGACTTCATTGGTGGTTCCCAAAACAACATGATTTTTCAAAGCTCATCAAAGCAACGCTCCTGTCAGACTCCTTCCATCTGTGTTTTCCTATTGGAGCACTGCTGGCTAGTCTCATCCTCTGGGCAAAGGACTATTCAGGCATAATGTTTCTTCTGGAATATTTTAACTGTGTTAATATTTCTCTCTCTCTGTCTCTCTGTCTCTCTCTCTCTCCTGCACTCATATTAACTATAAAAAGTACAATGTGAGAGTCAGGTCCCATGTTTATTTTGAATTAGCCCATTACCTTCATTGTTAGCTAGTCTTTCTGGGCTGGGCATGTTAGTCTCGAAGACCCAAACATGGTGTAACCTAAGTCATGATTCTACAGCAGTGAAATGGTTGCTTGATAAATGATCACTACATGATAGCTTGTGAGAAGGTGTTTTCTCAACACCACTTGGGGATACGCTGGAAAATTCCAAAGAATTCATATTTCAATAATGACATCAATTTTTAAAATAAGGCCATCACAATATCAAAACATCAGTCTCACTATGATTCTATCTGTAGAGTCCTTTCCTAGGTTAGATTTCTTTATAACTACATTCCAGAGTTGCTTTAGCTGTTAAGCAGTAAACACCCAAGAAGGTAGTTTTAACTTAATAGAATTTGATTTACAAACATTTGGAATTCGATGCACCTGAATCTTGTTATATAAGGAAGCAAATTAAAGCAAAATTCCCTGATTTATATATATATATATATATATATATATATATATATATGTATGTATATATATATAATTTCTATGCAGGACTTTTAATCACTAGGAAGAAACATAAATACAGAGAGCCCTGAAGTACACGAGAGGAAGGAGCTGAGCGGTTCAGTAGAGCTTGGGAAGGAATAGAGCCTATGGAGAGGAACCCATCTGTAAATCTGGAAGCTTGACAAATCTCCAGCTGCTAAATCATAATCTATTTTGTAAAATACATTTTTCCTACAAGTGTGCAATGGTATTCAAATTTTTAATTATTTCTAAGAAAACATCCTGATGTTAGAAAAATTGAAGGCAGGCCTGTGGCACATGCCTATAATCCCTGAGGTGGGGGATCTTGAGTTCTAGGTTAGCGTGCACACAGGGGAGGCAGAGGTAGGAGGATTGCCATGAGTTCAAGGCCACTTTGAGACTACATAGTAAATTCCATTTCAGCCTGGGCTAGTGGAAGACTCTACCTGGAAAAAAATTAATTTCAATTACATTATTAGAGAACAAAAATTGTAATTCTCTTATGAGTGAATAATAAAATATTCAGTACTCCTTAATGTTTCAGGTCAATTATAAATTTATAATCTTGCCAGGTAAAGCAAAATTAAAACATATATGTCGATAAATTCTGACTTCCAATTTTTGCTTTGCTTTTACTTCTTTTGGAGTCTTCTCAGCAAATTTAAAGGGCTTTTAGACATCAGAGGATTGCACACACCTAAAATTGACTTAGAGAAAACAACCAATTTTTTTTAAAAGCTAACGACACTCTGTGGCAACTTGGTAAGTTTTTCAGACTTACTCCCAAGCAACCCATTCATCTGGAAAACCTATTTGCCTGTACAATCCATCTACCTGGACAACCCATTTACCTGAACAACCCATTTACCTGGACAACCAGTTTACCTGTACATAATATTCAGACTCTGTGGTGGTGGTGATGGTGGTGACAGTGATGGGGGCGATGATGGTAATGACAGAAATAAGGCACTTCTGATGTAGGTTCTTAATTTGTGTCCAGTGCTGCTGGTTGGTCGGTTTTTATAGGCAGGATGAAATGTAAAGCACAAATTAGGATGAAACTCGTCTGACTAGTGGTCACGATGTCACACTTGAATGGTTTCAAGATAGGAGTCATCCAGGGAAATCACAATTTCCTTGAGTTCACCTTTTAGCCAAAATTCATAACCTCATTTAGATTGGTCATCTAAAAGATACACTCAAGAAACAGCTTTCTGGTAAATAGGAATAGCCCAAACTCTGTATAATAATTCCATTAGGCTGCCTTGTGCTTTCTCAATGGAAATTAAATACAAGCAGGTAGAGATATCAGTTTTAGTGTAACTAATATTGTCACCAAATAAACCTTTATTTTATCAACCCATCAAGTTTTGGAATTTACCTATAGAAGAACCAATATAAATATTATATTCAATTAATAAAATTGCAACTTGATGTTTATCAGTTTTTGAGACAGCGTCTCCCTCTGTAACCCAGGCTGGACTAGAACTTTTGAGATAGACCCAGCTTGCCTCAAACTCATGATCCTCCTGCCTCGACTTCTTGATTTGCTGGAATTATAGGCATGCACCACCATATCTGGCTAATAAGAGACTTTTTGTCTTTTATTTTCAGCATTGGAGATTGAATTTAAGGCCTTGTGTTTGCTAGGCAAATGCTCTACCGGAGATCTACATCCAGCTTATTAACATTGTTTTTAAGACACCTTTGACAAGTCTTACATGCACAGGGTGTTGGTTTTATGTATGAGTTATTTAATATGCATCTACTTTTTTTATTTCCTCTAATATCAAAAACAGCAACTTGAATGGCCCCAGTTCTCCTAACTTTCCATGAATGACGGATATTGCTGCAGAAAGGGAAAGACTTCCATCTCGAACAAATCCTCGTTTCATCTCATGTTATGTCACTTTCCACCTTGACTACAGAAGCACAGAAGACCCAACAATTAGAAAAGAACAGCACGTATGCCTTGTGAGAGCTGTGTTTTGCTCTATCGCCATTCTCTGAGGGAGTGAGTTTCAGAAGGAATGTCTGTCCCCAGGACACTCCCACGCACTGTGTGTACCAGTTTTAACTCAACCATGAAGTCTCGGTGCCAGCCTGGAGGAGACTGAATCAAGCACCTGCTAGCACCCAGAGCTCACCCATAGCAGCACTCACTCGGTCTCCTGGGTTCTTATTTCCCAAAGAGCATTATTGTGGAATTAGCATCTAGACACATTTTTTTTTGCCAAACCTACCTTAAATCTTTTTACTAAATTTCCTGTGGAAATTCATACCCACAAAAAATTACTTTTTGAAATAAAAATTACTCATACCACATAACAATTGTTATAGATTGTTCTATTTTTGCCATATTATTTCATGACAAAAAATATATGCTCCTGAAATTAGGGTTTATGTATTAGACTAATTTCCCCATATACTCCAGGTTCTTCTTTTTAAGTGTTTTATTTATTTATGAGATTGAGAGAGAGAGAGAGAGAGAGAGAGAGAGAGAGAATGTGTGCACCAAGGACTCTAGCCACTGCAAATGAACTCCAGACACACATTTCTGTTCATCTGTCTTTATTTACATGGGCACTGGAGAATCAAACCCAGGTTGTTAGGCTTGTCAAGTGCCTTAACTGCTGAGCCATTTCTACAGCCCTATTCCAGGCGCTTAATAAGCACTTAGAGACTGATTGCAATTTTTACAACATGGAACAAGAAGAAATGCCCTTCTTTGCCCTATTTACACCTGCATACTATTTGAGTTTTATCGATATCATTGTCTTTTTCATTTGCAATAATATTTTAGATTATTTTGGCTAGCAAGCTAATGGAGAACTTTTCCTCCTTTTATTGTTTTATTTTGCCTTTATTTGTTTGTGGCCTCATTATAGAGCCCTCACTAACCTAGAACTTGCTAGTCCAGGGTGACCTTGAAGTCTCAATTCTCCAGCCTCAGACTCCTAAGGCTGGGATGACAGAAAGATACCATCATTCCAGAGAAAACTTATTTTTATTTAGTATTTAAATACATCTGTAGAATGGTCTAAGGTTCATAGCAAAATCAAGTGGGAGGTTCATGAAGATTCCTAATAGATCCTCGGTGCCTCACCTACACATAAATCTTGCCAACCATATCTACTACCAGAGAGGCAGCGTTTCACCTGATAAACCCAATCTGACATGCCTCTCCCTGATCCTCACACCAGGATTCATCATTGAGCGGTCCATTCTAAAATGGCTTATATCTACCACTACAATATCACACAGGACAATGTCACTGGTCTAAGAAACAAACAAAAAAAACCCACCTTTTTGTTTGTTTGTTTTGTTGTTTTCTGAGGTAGATTCTTGCTCTAGCTCAGGCTGACCTGGTTCACTATGTATTCACAGTGTGTCCTTGAACTCAGAGAGATCCTCCTACCTCTTCCTCCCTAGTGCTAGGGTTAAAGTCATGCACCATCATGCCCAGCAACAAACACCTTTAAAGAAAAACTTGTTACTGACAACCTCCATACATATAGACATGAGCACAAATCCCTTCCCACTGCCTCCCTTTCCCTGTCTCGCCTTATTCTGTCCAACTATTCTTTCTTTTATTTTGATGAGCAGACAGCTTCTTAATCCCACCCTTCCTCTGTGGACACAATTCTTGCAAGACCTAGTTCTGAAAATTGTAAGTTTGGATGTTCAGGCCTAGTTCCTCAATGGAAGAGTTTGGGGATTGTGGGCCGAGGGGAGATGTTTAGAAGTGAGGCTGAGCTCTCAAAAGTGGAAGAACACCTTTCTCTTTCTCACACTTGGGCATGGCAGGCATGTTCCCCACGATGCTGTGAACACGTCAGCTTCCTTGTCAGGCATTGAGGCAATAGGAACTAAGTGTTCTGGAACTTCTCATCCTATAGAAGAGTGAGCCAAAGTCAACCTGTTCTTTATAACCACTCAGCCTAGAAACAGAAAGAAAACAAAAACACTAGGGCAATCATAAATTAGATCTAGGGGCTTGTTTCACATTTATGATTCTTGAGACACGTTATTTAATTATCTAGCTAATGGAAACTAGCTTATTGTATATCTGGGAAACTCGTAAGGTATCTGCATGACCTTGTTAAGTAGACCTGTTACTTAATGAGTGATGTATGTATGTGTAGCAAATTAAAATATTCTGAAATGTGTCTATCTAGGTTTACAAAATTATTTCTCTGTGTTCTAGGCTAAACCACCATTTCTTGTGTATTACTGATTTCTAGGATGGAGGATTCAGGTTTCCAAAATAAGGGTACATTCA
>PVHP010055075.1:0-10253 GCA_004024765.1 Zapus hudsonius | reverse complement strand
CGTCGTTCCGCCTCCGGGGGCGCTGTCAGCCGCTGCGGAGGGAAAGCTATGAAAAGCTGAGCGAGGGCTGGTTGCTGCTTCACTGTCTCAGGGTGGTTCCACAGAGCTGGGGCCGACAGGAGGTGTGGTTGGCAGAGTACACAAATGCGAGCAGATGTATATAGTTTATCCACGTGGTTCTTTATTCAATTGGGAGAGCTTATATTTATAGGGAAAGGGAGCCAGGGGGATGAGTAATAGGGGAAAATTAAGGGGATTGGTTAATTAGGATGGTGAGTTAGCAGTCTGCAAGGAAATAGGTGAGTGCAGACAACCCGTAAATATCTAATTTATATAATTGGGGGGCCTGAGTGGCGGGAAATACATGATTCTAGCCACGGTCCATGGGGATGGGTATAGGAAAATATGTTACTTGGGTCTGACACCCACTGCCTGTCATGCTGAGATGATAATGCCAGGTTCCTGTGGCTTGCTTTGGGGGTTAGGAGTCAGGGTTGATGGAGCTGGAAAATGCCTACCAAATTATTGGGGTTTCACCTGCTCAATCATCCTTAACACTTTGATCTCCATGCCCTCACTTAGCAGTGCCAACAAGCAGTTACCAACAGTACATAATACACATATATGAAAATGTTATAAATGTTACAATTAAACTTATCATCTTGTGCACTGAACATATGCTAATGAAAAGACAACTAAATCAATGATCTAGATAGCTGAAAAGAAACAAAAATTATTCAGATGAAAAATATTTACTGTAAAGCTGGTAGAAAAAAATTTAAATATTCCTATAGATAATGAAAGATTCTAGTGAACAGGTCATTTACTAGCTAATTTAAAGATGAAACAAATCTGCATCTCTCCCAAATAAATGTGTGTGGGCATCATAAGGGTATTATTTTAGTCTACCCCATTCTCAGTGCAGTTTCTCTTCTCACCCTGCTCATGTGACTCTACATGTGTTATTTCTGCACTGTTACGGCACTATATTGCAGCTCAGAAAAACAAATCATCTAGATATGTACCATATCTTAATAAACAAAAGCTCTAGCCAGGTGTGATGGTACACACTTATAATACCACTCAGAACTTGGGAAGATATGGAGTTTCAGGCCAGCCAGGATTTTATGAAATACCCTCTTCAAAAAAATAAACAAAATGCACAAACAAACATCCAAAAAGCTCTACATGTTGTAAAAAGAATGAAAACGGACATTTTGGCTCCCCAAATTACCTAAAATATATACAGTAAACATATCATAATCATTATATCAGAAGAGTAGAAATATATTCATAGTTCTATATGACATGTATTTGCACCCCATCTGCAAGTTTGGACTTAAACATCAGCAAGGATATTTCTATATCCATAAATAGTCTTGCCTGACATACCAATGTGACAGTCCTTACCAGCAGGCCAAATTAGGTCTAGTTTTGAGTATAGAGATTAATTCAGTCCTACTGTGAGAGTTTAAATACAAACGAAAAACACCTTTCAGATTAGGAATGGTTAGGAGAGGCCTGTGTATTCCTGATCCTTTATTTCTATGGATTGTTGATTTAAAAAATATTAGAATAAAGATAGCTTTAGAAAATTTGTATATTTTCTAGGTACAAGTACATATTTGGCAATAAAATAAAATCATAAACTTAGTGCATGGCAATACTTTCTAGGCTATAAGAAGGACATAAACATTTTCTATACTTATTTTGGTCTAAATTTAAATTGAGAAATTAGTTATCTCTTTTGTTTTTTCCTTAGCAATATCCTAAATATTAAAAATGCTCCTTTTCACGCTTAAGTACAAGAATCTTAAACCTTCCATAGTATAAGCCTGTAAGCTGGAAGCCAAACTCATTCAGGTCATAAGAGTCCAATATAAAAGAGTCAGTGGTCTTTACATGAGAATGAATTGGTTTCCAGATGAAAAGTAAGTCTCTAATAGTGACTCTACCATTGGGAAACAGCAAATTGTAAAGTGAACAGAGACTTAAAATGAAACAAATCTGGGAGTGAAGAGGGGAGGATACCCATGAGAAGCCATGAATGCATCAAAGTCCTATATTCCCATGAATACTGGTCATCCCTCAGAGCACTGGAGGCCCTCAGGTCAGAGGGGAATTAAGCTGAACAAGATCTAATGCACTTAGATATTCTGGCCCTCCTGTAACCTCCTGTCCTCACTCTTAAGAGCGACAGATATAGCAAGTTTTTAATTATGTGGATGCTGTCAATTGTAGCAGCCAGGGTTAAAATTTCTGCCTTGGTTTTCTACTGGAAAACTTTTTCAAAAAACAAAGAGAAATATCTCAAGTGTTTTCTCATATAAAGAATTCAGATATTGTGTGTGTGTGTGTGTGTGTGTGTGTGTGTGTGTGTGTGTGTGATAGCAAATTAAGGTGTTAATTTGGTGGAATGAAGGGAACCAGGGGAACCAGTGAGAGGTGGGAACGGGGACAAGAGAGTACCAGGTGGTGAATATGAACAAGCTACAATGATATACATGTAGGACTATGCCATTTTGAAAAGCATTATTTTGCATGCTAATTCAAATATTAATTGAAAAAAGAAAGCTGTGCTATAACTCATGTTAGCAAATTGTCATGTACTGTTTAAGCATGCTGAGTGCTGACTCTAAAGATGGGATAATCCCCATTTCAGATACAAACATGTTCATCTCAGAATTTCTCCCCAGACCTTTTGTCCTGGGACAGGCTGGGCCTGTTACAGGAAGAAAGTTGAACAACAAACAGCCCAAGCATTGAAAATACTGTGCCTCTGAGAACAACTCTAAGATAACTCATTTCCTGGACTGTATGTCATCCCCTCCCACAATTTTAAGACTTGATCAGAGGTATCTATTGTTTATTTCAAGATATTAAAAATGCTACTGGTGGGAATGGTTAATAGGGAGAAGCCTAAGTGGAGGTGAACATGTATTTTCTAGGATCTTTTATCTTTTGTGGACTCCAGCTGACTGTTTTTATGGGGCTTCCCCAGTCATTGCTACTGGATGTTCTATGTGCCCATCTTTTGTTCTGGTTTGGATTTTCTGCTCGCCATATGCTTCTCCCACTTTTCAGTGGTATAACTCCTGTCATTTCTGCTGTATGCTAATCACTGCCTGGTTTCATATTCCATTCTTTACCTGCTACTGTCTATATGCTCTGCCCCCAATAAACTCACTCATTCAAAACTGAGAGACAGCCATTGTAGGTATTTTTTTTTGGATATATCAAAAGCCTTCTTGTACACAACATGGGTTCTCAAGGTCCCTCCAATGCTATGCAAAAAAATTAAAAAAAAATAAAAACAAGGTTTGAAAGGGTGATAAAAAATATTGTGATAATTATGGAGGAAATTTAAGTACTTCAGGTGTATTGGCCCAGATTTAATCAAGATGTTGTAAACAAAAAAGCACACGGCTGTGGTGAAAGATTCTCTACATTACATCATATACATTTAAAAAAACACTTTAACAATTTTCATAAATGTATACACAGAATATTTTGACCCTTCCATTATTTTCTTTTTCACTCTCCTCATCGTCCTTCTACTCAATTCCTTCCTCTAACTAGTTCCTCATCTACTTTGATATCATTTTTTTTTTGCTCTCCTCCATCATCTGTAACAGACTGCTGATGGGCTCAATAGTGTACATGTAACAAAAGTTGCTGTGAGGTCATGAATGTAGGGACACATCTTTCATCTTCTTGAAGAGAGTATCACAGTCTACAACACAGGTTGACATTGAACTTGAGATCTTCCTTCCTATGCCTCCTGAATACTGGGATCACAGATACCCACAAAAACTCCCAGCACATACACCTTCTGAATGCCTAAAAACTATGCTACTCACTACACAAACCATTAACCACAATGGCTACTAAGCATTTGAAAAGTGGCCAACAAAAACTGAGATGAATTGTAGGTATAAAATATATATTAGCTTTCAGCAAGTATAAGAATAAGAATATAAAATACTTAATGCATTTTAACTGTTTCTTTTTAATTTTAACATGAGTATTAGAAAATTTAACATATGAGGTTTGTACCATGTTATTAAATAACACTTCTTCAGACTTTCTTTAAAAGAAAACAGAACTACCCATCAAAGGAGAAAACATTTAAAATACACACAATGATTTTTTAAAGTAGATTTTAAAAAATATTTTATTTATTTATTTTCAAGCAGAGATACAGAGAAAGAGAGAGAGAAAGATAGAGAGAGAGAAAAAAAGAGAGAGAGAGAGCGAGCAAGAGAGCACCAGGGCCACCACCTTGTGGGTCTGGCTTATGTGGGTACTGGGGAATTGAACCCAGGGCCTTAGGCACTGGAGGTAAGTGCCTTAACCACTGAGCAATCTCTCCAGCCCCACACAATGATTCTTGACTATGCATGCTATGTAACAAGCCCAAAGACTATGCAAGACTTAAAAACTTACTGCTCATTATAAACAGCTCTAAAAATACAGTTACCTGCATTGCATTAAATTTGATAGGCCACAAATTCTCATTTTTTTTTTACTGGTGTTGGCTTCTTTCTCTCTCTGCTTCGGATGTATGATAGAGTGAGAGACAGCTTCCTTCACCATGATGAAGTGACCCCTAGAATCTGTAAGCCTGAAATTAATACTTTCCTCCCATAAGCTGCTTCTGGTTGTGTATTTGTCCCAGCAATGCAAAGGTAACTGCAACAAGAATTGGTGTGTGTGTGGGTGTGTGTGTGTGTGTGTGTGTGTGTGTGTGTGTGTGTGTGTGTGTGTTTAGGTGGTCATTTAGGAAAGCATATGTGTTTTGGGGAAATATTTGGTATAATACAGAACTGCAATCAGAGCTGGAGAGATAACTGATTCGAGAAACTTGCTTACAAAGCTCAACAGCCCTGGTTGAATTTTCCAGTGTTTGTGTATAGCCCAGGATGCACAAGTGGCACATGTATCTAGAGTTCATCTGAAGTGGCTGGCGGACCTCACAAGCCTATTCTGACACACAGTCTTTCTCTCTGAAATAAATAAATAACATTGAAAATATAGAAAATTTAAAAAAAATTAAAAAATTATCTTGGTATCTCTCTCAATATAGCTTCCTATCCCTACTTCTAGCTCTGCATTCCATGAAAACCACTAGGCAGGTGGTTTAGAAAATTAGGACAGGAGGTGATAGGATATAGCATTTATGACGAAATTGGCCTGGACCTAAGTCAAGCTACATGAGAGTCATTGATCTCAGCAAAACCTAGTGGCTGAGGGACAATGACACTAAGAACTAAGTCCTCCATGAGCTATAAATGCCCTAATGAGAAGAGCAACAGACTTCAGTGTCTCAAGAGGGTTGGGACCATTGTCCCTTTTCTGAGGACACTTGAGTGTCAGTTTCACCATGATTTTCATAAATCTTTGCCTCAACTCTAATGCTCAATGATAGATACATTTCCTTATAAATAAAATCAGAGAGTAGAATGGTTATAGCATTTGAATTTCTGAAATTGGTTGCCAGGTTTCTGTAACATATTTGTTCAAGTAAATCTTTTTTTTATTTTTATTTTTTATTGATTCATTTTCAAGCAGAGAGAGAGAGAGAGAGAGAGAGAGAGAGAGAGAGAGAGAGAGAGAGAGAGAGAGAGAGAGAGAGCGCAAGCGAGCGAGCGCCAGGGCCACCACCTTGTGGGTCTGGCCCATGTGGGTCCTGGGGAATTGAACCCTGGGCCTTAGGCACTGGAGGTAAGTGCTTTAACCGCTGAGCCATCTCTCCAGCCCTGTTCAAGTAAATCTTAAACAAGTTGGTTTGTGGTCAAAATTTTAAATCTTACAATAGGAAACTACATTACCAATTTGAGGCAAATAGTAAATTTTATATTTATCTTTAAAATAAATGGTAGCAATTTCTCATTACAGATATCATATACAATTTCTATTTTACAAAAGAAACCTGCATACACTGTAGTACACAAGGATCCTTTTAAAAAACAAATAGTAAGCAAGAAAGAAACTCAAGTCAATAATTTGATATTTATGAATGCTTGAAAATATTTTCTGAATCTACCAATGAATGTCAAGAGGTCAGGGTGTTATAAAACAACTGAACAGTTTTTTGACAGCTGAATATGAAATAAGCAAGTTTGACATTCACCTCTGATGTGAAAATGACACACAACACAATAAGTTAAAAACTATAAGCATACATGCAGAGGTCTGCATTCTGTTAATTAAGCAAAATGTGTAACATTCATCTGCCTCCACAGATGGGCATTATGAATCCAGCCACAGCACACATAAGACAAAAAATTGTTAAGCAAAGGACTAGTTAAAAATGCTTTATGCTTTCCCACCATAAGTAGATTCAAGGCAAAAAGCCCATCTTTGGCACAGTCCTTCATAGTCATAAACATATTCTTATTCAGAAGATGTAACCATGATGACTCCAGGAGTCACTTGTACACCTGGATTGGGCCATGCAGGACACTGTTAGGAGTCCACTTACCAACGGAACCCTTATACCTCATGGGAGTTAGGCAGGCTTGTTCCCGTATTCAAGTCCGGAACAGGTTCTCTGAAGAAAACTAGTCCTATTGGGACAGGATAGGACTCAGCAGAGGTTGGGTGGAAGGTACTGTCCTCCAGAGGAGGCATACATTATTACTGGTTTAGGATCAGTATTATTCTGTGAAGTCTTCATGTCAAAGTACTAACATATGGATATAGTTTTAGTGTGTCTTGTAGAGGTTCATGTGCTGGAAGCTTTCCAATGTAATGATGGTGAAATGTGGTATATCTTGAAGTGGTAGTGCCTAGCAGAAGATCATTGGGTTCTGTAATAACTAGATTAATCTCAGATTAGATCCTTTGTGAGTGAGTTGTAACAAGAGTGAACCTTGTCCATCATCAATCTCTTGCTTCCTCTCTCTTTACCAGTGTGGCCCTAATCTCTCTTGACCATCCCATCAGCCATATTGTGTTGGAGACATAAGGCTTTCACTGATGGTCAAACAGATGGGATTTCCCAGTTTTGGCCTCTCACCCACAACTGTGTGTTAAATAAACCACTGTTCTGATAATATACCCACCAGTAGGCATTTTGTTATATTAATACAAAGTGGATTAAGACAGAGAAGCATTAATGCTATCTACCCAAGGGACTGAATCCACTCAATTGGATGCTCTAAAATAAATATATTTTTAAAGAGTTGTTTTCAAGAGACTTGTGATTAGAGTCACTGCAGTACTGGTATGGGTTTGAGATCACTATACAGATTTTATACAGTGATTTGACCACATTCTTCAATGTGGCTCTGATGATCTCAACTGGACTTACATGCCTTGAGTTTATGATGGAAGAGGGAAGAGGAATGGATATATACATCTATCCCTTTATGGATGTATGCATGTATGTATATGTGTGTGCATGTATATATGTTATACATTATATATATATATATATATATATATATATAAAATCTACCCCCTGTATACACACACACACACACACACATCTACCCCTGGTATTAAAGTTCATGATTTACAAAACTCACTGTATCTGAACAATCTGAAAAGTATCAACATTTTCATTTATATATATGAAAACTTAGGCAAAGAGAGTAAGTAGATCAAATATTCTCATGCAAGGATTCAGACTACTCATTCCCATCAATCAAAATAACTACTGTAACTGATGCTTCCACTAGCCAAATATCACACTGATTTATTTACAAGTTGTCCTTGCTCATACCTAGATGCAAACTTTTCTAGTTATAGCCTTCAGTTTCTTTGCTATCTACTTTCCCAACATGTAATGCATGATAAAAAAGGTCCAAATACTTTACCTCACCTAACACCCATGAGCTTGGTTATGATTTTACTTTTTATATATTATTATTTTAGAGAGAGAAGAGGGGGGAGGGAGGGAAAGAGAGAAAGAGAATATACAGGCATACCAGGGCCTCCTGCCAATACAAACTCCAGATGTACATGCCACTCTGTGAGTTTGTCTTTACAGTGGTCCTGGGGACTTGATCCTGTGATGTCACACATTGCAAAGAGGAACCTTTAACCACTGAGCGAGCAATCTCCCCAAGTCATTGGCTATGATTTTAGCAAGTGTGACTCAACAGAGTCTTAAAAAACAATTAAGCAATTGTATTTGATCTCAGCCTTTCCCCTTGTCTTCACTTGTTAAAACCATGTACTGAAAAGTCTTTGGATCCCAGGAGGTGGATGAGATACACAGAAAGTACATTCAAGCAACTCCATAGCAGGTCAGCATAGATCAACTGACAGCTAGCTTATTTTCAGATATGCATGACCAGCCAAAATCACCAGAGTCTCCGAAGTCACTCACATTTAACTCCAGAGGGTGATAAATAAATATGCCATAAACACTTATTGCTCTATGTCCCTGAGGTTCTATGATTTAGTGTTTTTGCAAAATTAATGTGGCAAGGGATAGTTGGCATATACTGCAACCTCTTTCCAAAATCTTCCTATTGTAACTTACTCCCTTTGTTGAGGGATAAATTCCTCTCTTAAAGTATCTGTCACTTCCTGTCTCTCTGCAGAACCCAGCTCTCAGAGATTACTGTGTCTTTCTCCTACCCCCAGCATCCTTACTGCCATGCAGCACAGCTATCATTTCTTTCACCTCACTGAATCTTCCAGACCATAGCCCTTCCATTCCCTCTCAACTAGCCAGCATGTCCCACTGGCGCTCAGGCCATCTGCCTATACCACACTCTATGTTTCCTATCAACATCAAGTGCCTTTTTATTTGTAAGGTTGATGGCCCTATTGTCCATCCTATGTCCTATTATCCAGGTGACTTCTTGCCTTTCAGATCTTAGTCCCAAAGTATGCCTTCCATTCCATCCCTGCTACCTACTCTCCTGGCTACAGCAAGATTGGTCAGTGCCTGGAAACATTCTACAGTAGTCCAAGGTTCTGACCACATCCCCTCCTTGCTTTTCCAGCTCTCTTTTTTAAAGATTTTTATTAGCATATATATTAATAATATAATGAATTAAACTATGATATTTTCATACATGTACATTTTTAGCACCCACTGCCTTCTCTTATCCTTCTCACTTCTGCTGATCCTCTTTTACAAAAAAATCCCCCATTTCTTTTTGTTTCATGACTTTTTTTCACTTTTTGTAAACCAATTAATTGGATTAGGGTTACTTAGAGAAGCATGGGTGGGAAGATATTTAAAGCAGCTTATCAGTGCTACAGCACTGAAGAAAATCTCTCTTTTCCTCACCCAGAGAAACCAATGATTACCTATACATTCTCAAGGAGGGCAGGGTCTTGTAGCGTCTCCCCTCTCCATGACACAGAGGCCAATCTTGTGTTTTTATATTATTAAATTTCACTGTTTATTAATCAATCAACCATTTGCTCAGAACCTGCCATATGCTGGCATCATGCTTAGCTAGAAGGTCTTTCTAGGGATAAATTCATGTGAACTCCATCTTTCATAAATTCCTGAAACTCACCACTACTGTCTCCTTTGTATTTCTTTTGTAGTCTTACATACTTATGAAAACTCACTTATAGGGATTCTCAAGCCTTCCTTCCACATTAGAATTACTCAAGGCACTTTTAAAATTTTTTAAAAATTCTGATGTCTGGGAGGGGCGGAGCAAGATGGTGACCGAGTAACAACTTCGCCAGGACTCTCCGAAAGGTTTGACTCCCCTCAACTGGTATCCAGGCTTTGGACACCGGCCGAACCCGAGTTCGGACTCTCCCTCCCTCCCGAACCCCTGGGCTGCAGCAGACGGAGTTTGCGAGCAGCTCTCTGCTCCCCTGTGGAGCAGAGGGCCTAGCCCTCCCGCCCCCACTGGCTCCCGCCACTATCCCCCGGGCGGCGGAGGTTTCATTGCAGGACTGAGACCTGGGCACCGGGCCTCTCCTCGGCATCGGCTTGGGCTGGGCCACGGAGGTTTGGGGTCTGTCTGCAATACAGGCCCAAGTTTGGGGCCATCCAGTCGCTCCCCAGCTCCAAAACCACCGCGGGTTCCCGGCAGCTCTCCGCTCTGCAGGGGAGCACAGAACAGGCTGCGCTTAGTGCACCCAGGGCGCAAACCTCTGTCCCCTCGCGTGGGTTTGGATCCCTGGCGCCAGTTGAGAGGCGTTCCCGCAGGTGCTGCCAGTCCTCAGAGGCGGTCTTCCCCACCTTCTGAGAGGGGAAAGAGTAACTCTCCACGGAGGTTTGGGGTCTGTCTGCAATACAGGCCCAAGTTTGGGGCCGTCCAGTC
>PVHP010055074.1:0-10256 GCA_004024765.1 Zapus hudsonius | reverse complement strand
GACAGTAAACTGAGTCCATTGCATAATTCGCTTTTGGTGAAGTTCAATATCCCCTCCCCAACCTCCTGCCAACAACCCCCACAAATAAGAATTTAAGCTGCAGAAGTGTGTTCTCTAGAACACGAGAAGGGGTGATTGCACCCCTCAATCCATACTTGACAGACTACACTTAAGTTCAATTTCATGTGGGAGGTGGACCAGCTAGCATATGCAAATGAGAACCATCATGATGGTTGATGAGCCCCAGTGCATGCTGGGTGACAAATGGGTTCTCAGATATCTGAATAATTAATGTGGAAGAGAAAGAGAAAACCTACTCTGGAACTGGGATTCATGGGTGACAGTCACAAGGGATAAGCCAGTCTCTGAGTCTTCTCTTGGAGAAAAGATGACACCTGACTCACATTTGATCGTGATGGGTAAGAAATAACCCTTGCAGTGCTAAACCACTGAGAATTTGAATTTTGGTCCAACAATACAGTTGATTCCATCTTGTTTAAGGCAAGGCTCCCACTAAGTGAGTGACTTACAAGTTTTAGAATTTTGAGAAAAAACATTTTCATCTCCAAAGTCTTTATCTTGCCTTTCTGCTACAGCCCTTTCCATGATGTGTGCAGAATAGGTCGGTACTCGATAATAATACTTAATGATAATACTAACAACAACAACAATAATAGCTAGTATCCTGGGAGACTTAGTATAAGTCCATGATATGCCTGAATATAGTTTGTTTCTGAAAGGATTATTTTCTTTTCAGGAAACGGGGTCCCCAGTGTTGAGATGGTGTCACCTTTAACAGGTAAGAATTCATAGGAGATAGGAGTCTAGAACTCGAGTCCCTCTGCCTCACGCTCAGATCCCCACTCTCTATGCACCAAATAGTCCCTCTTCTGTGATGATATCTCCATTTAAGGTTCCATCATCCATGTTGAAATGTCTGTCCATGGGCTCGACATTGTGGAGGCCTTGTGGAGGTAGTGACAACCACTATGAGGCCATGAACGCCATGAGTGTCCCAAAGTACTCCTCCTCAGCCTCTGGCTCTTCCATTCTCTCTCTCTCTCTCTCTCTCTCTCTCTCTCTCTCTCTCTCTCTCTCATTTTCAAGGCAAGGCCTCGCTCTAGCCCAGGCTGATTTAGAATTCATTATGTACTTCCAGGCTGGCCTTGAACTCACGGTGGTCCTCCTACCTCTGCCTTCCAAGTGCCTCCTCTCCCCCAGTGTTCCCCAAACCCCAGAGGGCATTATAGAGGAGTCTCAACAGTCACTGATTCTCATACTTAGCCAAGGGTTGGGTCTCTCCAGTGGGCACTGCACTGCCTTCTGCTGAAACAAGCTTCTCTGACCACAGCTTAGGGCAGCACCGATCTATGACATCATCAGAATATATGTATTTAGAAGGCAGTCTGAAGAGGACAGCACATCCTTTTAGTCAAACAATTAGAGTAGCTTCCCCTCCCGCACCTGCCCAGGGTCTATGACTCCCAGTCAAAGGCTTTTGACTAGGTTTTCAGAACCATTTATGAATTCATTCCCTCAGTCAAGAGAGCAGCTGGTTACCATAGTACCAGCCTTGCCATGGCTGCATCAGAGGTTCACCTTTCCCGGCTGGTCTGTTATGGAGCGTGCAATGGCGGATCTGTGGTTGGGTAAGACTGTTGTAACTTCTCCCCTAGCATGACAGGGAGCCAGCAGGGAGGAGGCTTCCAGCTCAGTTCCTGTTTGATTATTCAGAGTCCTGCAACGGATGCGCGTGGAGTCTTCAGCAATAGGGTCTTACCATCTAGTTCTGGTCAAGAGCCCTGGAAATTGCCTGTATTGCTTTGAGGACCCCAGGAGCCTTCTCCCTGACCAGCCTCTCCCTGGGAGGTGTCCACTGATGGCTTCGGAGAGCAGCATCACCCACTCACAAGGAAGTCTTGCCCAAACTCTCTCATTTTTAAAATCATCATACTATTTTTAAATTTACTAACAATAAAGTCGATTTCCCCATGGCTCTCTCAGAATGTCTTAGGTTTGGTAAACACTCCTCCACACCCTCCTTCCCTCCGCTCCACTTTCCACGCTGAGAATCCCCCCTCTACTTACATATCTGCCCTCCCTCCAGAGAAGTCCTCCCCCTCTGTTCACCCCCTCAGAGCTCCCTTCTAGCTTTCTGGCTTGGACTGGCTTGGACCCACTCACATCCAAATCCAAAGATCCAAAGTTGGATCCTGCTTCTGCCTCCCACTGCCAGGACCATCGGTGTGTCCACCATGCTCGGCTGGCCCAGAACCAACTTGTGATTATGACAGAAAAGTCACTCACAGGCCTTTTTCTTCCACACACTTCAGTCTGTGTTAATGGTCTGTCATGAGGTTCGTCAATAGGGAAAAGCCACTTCCGCACTCAATGTCACTACTCACTCTCTTCTAGTCACTTCTTTGTCAACCCCCACAGCCCCATCGCTTCTTGAGCCTCCTCTGAATATGGAAATTGGCCATTGAAACATCCTCCCAGAGCCCTCAAGCAGCAGATTCAGTGAGGCAGAGTATTGCTCATCTGCTCTGCACAGACAGGCTGCTCCTGGCTCAGCAGGTCTTCAAGGTCCCCTGGGCTGTCACACTGAGTTCTCTGCCACCATCGCAGTGACTGTGATACGTCCTGCTGGTTCCCAGGTCCCCCTGCAAGCAGTGCTTGAAAGTAAGGCATCTAGGGATGGGGGACAGACAGAAGCAGAGAACCTCCCAGAGGCTCCCACGGGCCTCCCTGGAAGAACAGCTCTGTCTGTCACCCGACCTTCCTAGGCAGGCTCCTGGCCCAGGGATGCGATCGGTGGACACTGTGGTCCGGCACGTGCTCCTTTCCCTGTTTTCGCGTGGTCCTCAGACATTGAGGGAGTCTCAGCATCCCCCAGGGGCTTGAGGTTCCTGGAAAGTGCTTCTGCTAGAAAGTTGATTGACCGCAACAGTTTTGGTACCAGGATGTGTGTGATCTGTTGCTGCTAGAACCCTGATCTTGTGGCTTTTGGCTTTTGAAAGCGATCTACAGGAGGAATGTGGATGGATTGGAAACCTTCTAGTTGCTACGCAGACAGAACCCAAGCCAAAGCGGCTTATGGAGGAATGGGTTTATTTGGCTTATGGACTCGAGGGGAGACTCCATCCTGGCAGGGAAGATGATGGCACGAGCAGAGGGGTGGACATCACCTCTGCCACAGCACTGCAAACAGAGGCAGGAAGGTATGCCAAATATTGGGAAGGGGAAGCTGGCTTATAACCCCCATAAGCCCGCCCCCAACAACACAGCTCTAGTGAGGTTCTAATTCCTAAATTGCCATCAGCTGAGGATCGATCTATCAGAACACATTCATTTGTTTGTGGGGGACACCTGGATCAAACCATGACACACACACACACACACACACACACACACACACACACACACACACTGGCTACTGCTTGTACAGTTCATAACCTCCCATCCCATGGACTATTCCAGCAAGCCCACTGAGGAGGGCCCTCAGCGGGTTGGAGGCAGGGAGGAGGGAAGTGGGGGACCATCACAAGACTGGTTCATACAGTGTTTCTAATTATTAACAATAAGCAAGTTAAAAAAGAAAATTCCCCAAGTCATCCTAATAGATGGCTAGCATGGAGAACTATTTTAGGCTCTGGGTCTGTCAAAGGGAGTCCTTGTTGGGATCTTATTCATAATGCCATGACTTCATTAAAGTGTGTGTTAAGCACATTTTTTTTGGTGTGTGTATTTTATGCATCTGTCCCCTCCCAGGCCTAGTTAACAAAGGACTTTCCCATTTGAATGCTCCCAGGGTTAATATGATTGATAATCTGAGTGATTTTAAGAAATGCCCTGGGCATTACTTTGGCATACCTCTGGGTATGTCTGTGAGGGTTTCAGAGAGGAAAACCCACTCTGAATGTGGGTGATGTAATGTCATGAGCCAGGGCCTCTGCCTGGAGGAAAAGGGAAAAAGGGGAAAGCCAGGTGAGTGCCTGATCCACCACGATATGAAGTGTCCCAGCCACACTCCCCCAAGGTCCCCATGGTATCTCTGGGAGGAGACAGCCCTCTCTGATCAGCAAGGCCCCCGATGCAGAAGACACACCCCAATGAACTGTACGCTCTTAAATGGTGAACGAAAATAAACCCTTCTTCCATAAGCTGCTTCTGTGAGGCATCTTGTCACAAGAGCAAGAAGATATGGATCAAACATATCTTACATAATTAATACATATGCTATTCCTATGCAAACTGATACTGCAGAGCCCATCCCCCATATCTGCCTGCTTGATTTGGCGCTTACACTGGAGGACACTATTCTTTTACCCAAGTCACCCCCAAACCAGGCACCAGACATCTGTACCTCAGAGCCCCCTGGAACTTTCCAAGCTGGCCAATCTTAAACCTTCATCCCATTCCTTTCTTAGGAAACCTCAACCAAGACTTTCTTGGGGATGTGTGGTTATGTCCTCTCCTCTAGGGGGCTGTGAGCCAGAAAGAAGTTTTCCAATGGCAGCTGTACCCTGTGCTGTTCACCTCCCCATAACGAACACAAACAAAAGCAACAGTTGCACACAGTGTGCCTCCTGAAGAATCCTGAGTCATCACAGGCCCATGCTGAGATGAGTCAGCAAACACGACTCAGCTCTCAGTTCTGATCCTTTTTATTTCTCCTTGAGGCAAGGTCTCACTGGGTAGTCTGCACTGACCTTTAGCTCTGCCGGCCATCCTGCCTCAGCCTCCCAAGTACTGGGATAGTAGGCAAGTGCCATCCAGCCAGGCTGCTCCTTACTTTTCAAAGAAGGAAAAGTTATTTTGCTGTTTATTTAAAAAAACACAATACGAACTTTTTAAAATAGCATTTAAGCTTTTATTCATGTGAATTGTTACAAACGAGCATCCATATCAGTGTGACTGGGGGTGGGGGAGACAGGGCAGGAGGAAGGATTCTGCTTAAGTCTCCCAGAGACACATGGTCCTTGAAAATTGTGTACCACTTCTTCAGAACAATCTTGTTCCAACGGGTTCCTCTTTGAGCTGCGATCAGTTTTTTAAGGTCTCCGATGGTGTCCTTGGGGTTGCACTTCATGCGGACTTTCTTCCCCAGACGGTCGTTGCAAACAACCTCCATCATTCTGGCTGGAGCTCGAATCTCCTCGAAACTGCCGACGCCACAACCTCAGGAACTCTTCTATAGCTGATTATTTTGCCAGGAGATTTCCAGGCTGGCACATCGTGGTTCAGCTCCTTTCTGCTGCTGGAGTCTCACAATATGAACTTAATTTCAGCTAAAAACGTGTTATAGCCAGGGTGAGCATTGCCTTTTCTATGATCTAATGGGAATAATTAGGGATCTATAAGAATACGATGCAGCAATTAAGCCAGGACCTAAGCAGATACTTATGTTCCATTATTAATAACAGGCAACATAGGGTAACGAGCCAATGTTTATCAGCAGAAAAAAATGGCTCAACTGATATTGTATATTCTTACAATGGAGTAGTAGTCAGCCTTGAAAAAGAATGGAGCTCATACATGTGGTTAAATTACGCTAAGTGAATAAACTAGATATAAGAAACAAATAAATTCCATTTGTAATTGTCAGGCGTGGTGGTGCACACCTTTAATCCCAGCTCTTGGGAGGGAGGCAGAGGAAGGAGGATCTCTGTGAGTTCAAGGTCACCCTAAGACTACATAGTGAATTCCAGGTCAGCCTGGGCTAGAGCGAGACCCTACCTCAAAACAAACAAACAAAAAATTCCACTTGTACGAAATATATGCCATAGAGATGGATCGTAGACTAAAGGTTACCAGGTGCTGGGGAGAGACCAGGAGTAATTATTTAAGGGATACAAAGTTTCTGTTTGGGATGATGTTTTAAAAATAATGTTTGATGATGACTGTACAACATTGTGAATGTTTTTAACTCTGCTAAACTGTATACTGTAAAAGAATAAAAAGATAAAATAAATGTAAATAATAGAGGTAATATGTATGTAATTGTGATGGTTAGGTTTTGTTGTCAACTTGGATCTTTGTAATTATCTTGGGTAGGTCTCTGAGGATGTTCACAGGAAGGCAGCCTCTCAGTAGGGGGAAGGATGTAAAGAAGTTCAAAGAAGCTGGAAGTAAACATCCTTTCCTGTGTGGGCAGTGCAGGAAGGAAATTCCAGAGACTCAGGAAGCCATTAAGTCTGGAGAAGGGTTGCAAGACCCCACCTTACGGCTATATAAGGGGGAAGAAATTCTCTCCTCCTACCTGCTTGTTGGCTGTTGGCTGCTGGTGCTGGTTCATGACTTGCATTGCATCCTGCTCTCCTACCCTTCCTGGACGTGGGAACCCAGTTTCCTTGGCCTCACAGCCACGTGGACTGAACAGCTACTGGTTTCTTCACCTGTGGGCCTGCAGACTGCTATTGTTGGACTGTCGTAAGCAACCCCAATAAATCCCCTTTTACTACAATCCATTCTATCGGCTCTGTTTCCTCTAGAGAACCCTGACTAATACAGTAATATAATAAGAACATAAAACAAAAGGCTTTTTTGCATGTGTAGTGTGCCTACGTGTGTGTGTGTATGTCTATGTGTTCAGACACATGTGTGCAGGTGGCCATTGTGTGTGAGTGGAGGTGAGCGGTTATCATCAAGCGTCCTGATTAAGAACTTCCCTCTTCATTTACAGAGGTAGAGTACCTCGCTTGAACCCAGAGCCAATGTGGCAAGTCTCTGCCACACACGTTAGGCATCTGTGTGTAGGCTGGGCATCCAAGCGGCACACACCTTATCCACCCCACCATACATACAGGTATGTGTGTTTCCTATTATTGTAGAGCGCTGTCCAATGAACCAGTGTTATTCTTTTTTTTTATTGTCCATAATGAGTTACATTTTTTAGTGGGCAAACAATGAGTTGTTATCCCCAATTCTCCGATGCTCCCCCTCCCCCTTCCCCGACCAGCTGGATATCCTCCTTCGTGGGTTGTCTGGATCAGTCCTTGTGACAGGGGACCATGAATAGCCTAGTATTCGGCCAGGTTCTTCTGGCCCTAGTATGTTGTTACTGAGGGGTGCCATGCCTCTGGATAGTCTCCCCCACCATGGCTCTCACAATCTTTCCGCCCCCTCTTCCGCTCAGTTCCCTGAGTCGTGGTGGATGAGTATTAAGGGTGCTTTATTGTTGTGAGCTTAGGGGTCTTTTTGTCAAAAATCATTGGTTTCTGTCTCACTGGCTTATAAACTGTGTTGATTGAGTGTCTGTGGCTGTGGGTCCCACTGAACCAGTGTTATTCTATTCGTGTGGCTTCACCCCTGTTTTGGCTTTTCATTCTGCTGTTTTCTCGGTCCCTTTTAGGCAGGGCTTTGAGCGCTCTCAGAAGTGATAGGTGCATCAAGAGGAGATCCAGGGTACCAGTGATGCACAGAGTGAGCTAGAGCCAGTATGGACAGGAGGCAGCGATGGAGAGGAGACAGCCTGGCTTTTTCCGCTTGATGGGATGTGTGCGGACATGGGGGACCCAGCACCTCCATTTGGATCAAGTCTTGCTGACAAGCTTATGGGAATTTTCTGAAGGAAGACGCAGGATCCGCCTTTGCTCCAGCTGGTTCACTCATTGAGCAGCTAAGGGGGCTTGACAGGTTTTACAGGGTGAGCTTACTGAACGCAGACCATGGATTCTCTCGTCCTTCATGCCTCAGTACCCTAATTAGTGCGCACAAATCCACGTCTACTTATGCCTCACAAGTAGGGGTCACAATGTTCAAAGCATCAACAGTTTCTGCCTCTGTAATGATTCCTAGCATTTGAAATCAAGATCAATACGCTTATGTAACAACATCTAGATATCTTCCGAAGCACTTGCTGGAGGCTCTAACTGCTTTGGAGTAGCCGATGGAGGCCCAGCAGGCATGGCTCTGCATCCACGTTCTCTCTAATGCCATAGCTCTGCGGTGTGGGCTCAGGTATAGGCTTTCTGTGGATGATTGCATTTGGAAGGGTTGGGTGGGCAATGTCAGTAGTGACAGAAAGATTGAAGAGCACTGGTTAACCCCACCCTGCCCAGTGCGTTAGACATCTTTTCTGTACCCCCCTATTGTACTCAACTTTCTCTATTGCTGCGCAGAAAGAACCCAAACAAAAGCAGCTTGTGGAGGAATGGGTTTATTAGGCTTACAGACTCGAGGGGAGACTCCATCCTGGCAGGGAAGACGATGGCATGAGCAGAGGGTGGACATCACCTCCCCCACAGCACCGAAAAAAGTGGCAGGAAGGTGTGCCAAACACTGGCAAGAGGAAGCTGGCTTATAACCCCCATAACAACACAGCTTCATTGAGGTTGTAAAACCCAAACTGCCATCAGCTGAGGATCGATCACTCAGAACACATTCATTTGTTTGTGGGGGACACTTGGATCAAACCAGGACACCCCCCATTAGACATCCACCATCTTTTTGGATCCCCTGTCCCCATGCTGCTCACTACCTCTGAGGTAGTGGCAGCTTGTTGGAGAAGCAGACACTCAGGCTCTGCCCTCCAGAATGTGCTCTTTAGAGACTCCCAGGAGGTTCACGTGCAAGTTCAAGTTTGAAGCACAAAGCTCTCTTCTTGGCAATATGTTGGGAATCATTTGGGAACGACCCCAGCGCCTCTGACTTAGTTGGCCTGCGTACAGACTGCCATCAGGGTCTTAGAAGCTCTCTAGGCATCTCTCCTGCCCAGCCAAGTGACAGTCCTTCTTATGGCCTGTAGGGGATGGGGAGACAGCGCAGTGGGTGCTTAGCGCAGTGGGTGCTTGTAGTGCTTGGACTGTTTGATCTCAAGCCCCAGAACCCACTTAAAAAAAACAACAACAAAGCCAGGTACAGTGATATATGCTGTCATCCAGAAGCTGGGAAGATGGCGACAGGAGGGTCACTGAGCTTGCTTGGCCAGCCTGTGTTGTCATTGGCTAGCTCCAGGACATTAAGAAAGGGTGAATTGGGCTGGAGAGATGGCTCAGCGGTTAAGGCACTTGCCTCCAGTGCCTAAGGCCCTTGGTTCAATTCCCCAGAACCCACATAAGCCAGAGCCACAAGGTGGTGGCCCTGGTGCTCTCTCCTCTCTCTCTCTCTCTCTCCTTGAAAAATAAATAAATAAAATATTAAAAAAAGGGTGAATCGAGCCTGAATAATGGCACCTGAGGTTGTCCTCTGGCCTCCGCACACATGGGTGGCACCCTCCCCCAAACACGGACACGTGCATCCACACACATTAAAAGTGATCCGTGGCCTTGTAGCTTTCAGTTCTTCACTCTAGGTCTCAAACAGTGAACGGAATCCACCCCCTTGGGGTGCATGCAGGGCAGGTGGCGCTTCCTTGGAGAAGAGAGAGGATGAGATTGGAAATTTCCTGTCTGCTTTTGTAAAGCTGGGGCAGGTGGTCAGGGATGGTTGCGTCAGGTCATGAGCAGTGGAGAGGGTGAGTGGGGACTCCATTCTCCTAGGCTTGACCATGAGAGGGAGGTTGGTAGCTACGTGAGGACCGAAGGGCCAAAGGAAGACAGGATTTGTGGAAGAGGCATGATGTATGAGGAGACCTCTATTCATCTCTGAGGCATCAGCCGGTCTGCCTCCAGAGTTGAGAAGTAGTCTAGCAATAGATATTTCAACACCGGACTCCAGCAGAAAGAAGTGAAGCTCCACCCATCCACACTCCCTTTTCTGTCTGCTGAGGGCCAGTGTGGAGGTGGGTTCATGGTGGGGAGGCTTTAAGTGTTCTGCAGAGGCAGGTGGTGAATTCCTGTCTGGGACTTTGATTGGATGGCTATGTAAAACAAAGAAAACAAACCCTGCATGAAAGGCTCCCACAGGCTTCTTATTGCTGAGGAAGAGCACGTAGGTTGGTTCTTGGTGTGGCTGAGGATCTTACCGTGATAGGGGATACTGTAAAAGAAAAGAAGCCCAACTCAGGGCAAAGCAAAACAGCTGGACTTGGTCTCTTTGGGGGAAAATGAAACCCTCCAAAAGCAAAGTAATGGGGAGGGGGCGAGGGAGAAAATTTGAGCCCCATGGTTGGAAGCAGGACTTGCAAAAGGAATCAGCTGGGCTGGAGAGATGGCTCAGCGGATAAGGCACTTGCTTCCAGTGCCTAAGGCCCTGGGTTCAATTCCCCAGGACCCACATAAGCCAGACCCACAAGGTGGTGGCCCTGATTCTCTCTCTCTTTTTCTCTCTCTCTCTGCTTGAAAATGAATAAATAAGGGCTGGAGAGATGGCTC